>CM075431.1:4492964-4698062 GCA_037832385.1 Rhizophora apiculata
AGAAGAGATCAGAGACAAGAGAAGAGGGAAAGAAAGACAGAGTCATGCATCCAACTGGAATATTATACACAAGTCTTGAACTTGCAATTATCATGGCAGAATATTAAACCGTTTTGGCAGTTCTAACTGCAACTAATAATTAATATCTAATGTGTAAGTATTAAATTTCCGTGGTTCAATTACTGCCATTTTGGTCGTTGAAATTATAGACAAGGCGGCCGTATGATTAAATAAAATATTATTATTTTTTAAGGTGATAATTACTCATTATCAATGGCAATTTGTATTTAAATTAATTTATAACTACTTATTGATGGGAGCATCGAATATTATGTTCATGGCGTAGCTTATCCTTTGCCTATAAATTATACAAGTCCAATAATTTTCATATATCATAATCGGCTTCTTTGGGTATGATATGTTATGATTGGATTCATTTTTAAATTTTGTCGTTCATGTGCAACGTTACTAATGATAATTATTATAATATATTATATATTTATTATTTTTGATCAAACTATATTCGACGGGACAATGTTTGCATGTTCAAGTTAGGATATCTTAGAAAAGAAAAAATTAGTATGCCCGTTGTCCTAATCCATATACGGGAAACTTGCTTAAAGATAACTGATTCTAGTCAAATTCTAAGCCTTCCGTACGGTATTGGTTTCCTGTTGATCAAAATACCACTAGTAAGTCTAACTGGGACCTCAATGTTTTTGCGAAACACTCTCCTGCATATTTTTTAATGTGTATATCCCATGTCATATATTCTGTTTGGATAATAAAGATTATCATAGATGACAAGCTTGCATGATGATGGTATGTTATATATGGAAACAATACAAATTTGGCACTGTTTCCATTGGATTATCGAACAATAAATCTTTGACACAAAAAAGAAAAAAAAAAAAAAGGGACGGGCATGTTGTTCTGTGATTTTTACCTTTTGGCTTTTTGAGGCAGGGTGGACTTAGACATGTTTAATACTCGGGCTTTATTAAGGGACCTTTTACTAGAGAGATACAATGTGTTCATATTCGATTGCTTTGTCGTAATTCCATTTTTGGTATAAACATAATTAAAAATGTAAAGAAGCATGTTGATTGTTTGAAAAATATAAATAAAAATAATACAACTCCATATAGAAAATATTTGATTGTTTGAAGGCATGTCTAGCATTAATCTTTAAGGATAATTTCTGCCCCATAAACAATGTTTTCAGTGTAGTAAATTACAATGGCTATCCTAAGATACACAGATTTCTCATTAATAATGCATTTCTAACAGTGAGGTAATAGAAATAGTATTAATCTATTACCTAACCATATCCGAACAACAATTTTAGATTCTAAATAACAAAAATAGAGTATGAAAGATGTGATTTTTGTATATGAAAGAGAAGAAAGGACTGACTCCTTTTTATATTACTTTTAGTTGAATTTCTTATAAAATAATGATGACTAATAGGTTATGGAGGTTTTATTGTTATAACAACTAGTTTTCTAATGAACAAAAATGACTTTGTTTTTCCAACAAACAAAAATGGTTTGTTTTTGCAACGAAAAAATGGCTAATTTTTTTAATATGAGATACAAGTTTTTTAAAATATATTTATTTTTTCTAACATTTCCCCGCATATGTTAAAAAGCTAAATTTGGTTGGATTAATTAATGAGCATATAATACATCACCTTTAAGTGCCTTTCGGGATATGAATTAAAGAGTAGAATGTACAAGTTTTGATATTCAAAAAATGATAAAATTAAAAAAATTTCTATGAACTATGACTTCGTTATGAATAGATAATAAGTTTGTCTTCATGTTATATTCTCTAATATTAACTACTGTTCATGTAGTTTATGTTGTAAAGTCTTATGCTTTCTAGGTTTATTTTTCATGGTAGCTCTAGAGATTTTGTCTAAAATCTCATAGGAAAGCCCCACTCTACTCTTATATAGTTGAACTCTATCAAATGTGCATTCCAGTTACATAGCACACCATAAGGGTTATAGAATTCATTGAGAGTATAACTTGACCTTTTAACATTGGGAATTATTGTAGCTATTTACACCATAAAAAGGGACTTATAATACTTAATATGTGCAAGAGTTCAACCAATAATTTGTTGTTACCTATATGAATCTACCTTCAATGGGATCTTTCCTATCACTATGGTTGGGTTCCCATGCACTCTTGACTATGCTTCATAGGCATTAGTCCACCTCTTGATGTAATTTCCATTTGCTTTCTGCCTAATGGCTTAGTCAAAGGATCTACCAAATTCCCTTGATTTTTAACAAAATCAATTGATATTACTCCATTATTCAGTAGTTGCTTAACTAATTCATGTCTCAAATGAATATGTCTACTTCTCCCATTGTATAATTTTCTTTTTTGTATGAGCCGATGATGGCTTTGGCTATCACAATACATCAACAACCGATGGTATCAATTTGCCCATAATGGAATATCTATCAGGAAATTCCTTAGCCATTTTGCCTTTATACTAGCCATCTCCAAAGTTATAAACTTCAAATTCCATGGTGGAACCCAAGCAATATTGTTTGCCTTAGTAGACTTCGAAGCCACTATTCCACCTCCAAGAGTGAAAACAAACCACTTGTAGATTTTTATCAAATCTAAATCAGAGATCTAGTTTAGCATCATTATACCCTTCTAATATAATAGGAAAGTCACTATAGAAGATACCATAATTCATGGTACGTCATTTAAATATCTCAAAACTTTTTATTAAAGCATTTCAATGATTATGGTTTGGATTATAAGTATTTACTCAATTTACATACAACATGTGCAATATTAGGACATGTCATTAAATGCGCCAAACTACCAATGATTAAGCATACCTTAAACTAAACTACAGAAGCACCATTATGTTTTAACAAATGTATAATTGTGTCAAATAGAGTTAAAACTAGTTTCACATCAAAATAGTCATATTTTTTTAAAAAGTTTATTTACATAATGCTCTTATAATAGAAATATACCATTAGGAGTTTTACAAATCTTGACTCCTAAAACAACATTTACTTCTCCTAAATTTTATGTCAAAATGTGATGCAAGCAATGACTTTGTATTGACTATCAATTCCATACTAGAACTAAATATGAGTATGTCATCAACATTTAAACATATGATCACATAAGTATCATTTCCAATCTTTGTATAAACACATTTATCAATACTAATAATTGAAAAACCATTAGAAATTAGAACATTATTAAACTTTCTCATGCCATTGTTTAAGGTGTTTTTTTTTTTAACCCATATAGAGATTTAATAAGTTTACAAACCTTTTTTTTTTTAATGTGGAGGTACAACCTTCAAGTTGTGACATATAGATCTCTTCATTAAGATCACTATAATAAAAATTTAGTTTTAGCATCCATTTGAAGAACAAAGAAATTATAAATAGATGCCAATACAATCAAGACTCTAATAGATGCAATTCTAGCAATAAGTGCAAAATTATAAAAAAAATTAATGTTCTTCTTTTGAGTATATCCTTTTGCAACAAGTCTCGACCTTGTATTTGTCGACGAATTCATCTAGTCTATATTGTTTTCTTAAAGATCCATTTGCAACCTATGGGTTTAGCTCCTGTAGGTAAATCACTAAGTTCCTATGTACCATTATGATTCAAAGAATTTATTTCACTTTGTATGACTTCTATCCACATAATTGAATCATTAGGTGATACTACTTAAGATTAAGTCAAAGGATCATTGTTCACTACTAAGGTATAATAGTCATCATCAAAAGTCTTTTTGATTCTTTGTTTTTTACTCCTCCTTAACTCTGTTCACAATGTGTGATAAAAGACTTTCTTTTTAAGTCAACTATAAGGGCAGATGATGTAACTAATTCCTTTTTCATAGGAAATATATGCTCAAAAAATTCTGCATTTGTTATCTCGATAATAGTATTAGTATCAATTACATCACTCTTAAATACGAGAAAATGAGAAGTAGCACTTTGATTTGCATAACCTATAAACATGCAATCAAAGGTTTTAAAACCTATTTTCCTTTTCTTTGGTTTTAGGCAGAAGTACTTTAGCAAGACACCTACACACTTTTTGAATAACTTATATTAGAAGAATACCTCCTTCCATGATTCATATGGAATTTTATCTATTTTCTTAAATGCAATTTGATTCTATAAGTAACATGTAAAAAGTATTACCTTTCCCCATAAGTTATTAAAAGCCCTAAAACTAACAAACATGGCATTCATCATTTTTTACAAATGTCCTATTTTTCCTTTCTGTTACCTCCATTTGACTCTAGTGAATAAGAATGTGTGACTTCATGGATAATTCACTCTTTTTCACAAATATCTGATAACAACTGAGAATTATACTCTCCTCTTTTATCTAAATCACTTTATCTTCCTGTGTAACTAGTTTCTACTTCCATCTTATATTTGATAAATACATCATATGATTCATTTTTATCTCTTAATAAGAAAACCCTGGTATACCTAGAATTAATCATCTAAAAAAGTCACATAAAATTGTTTGCCACCTTTAGTCATAGTACTCTTTAAGTCTCCCTAATTGAAATGGATCAAGTTCAATAATTTAGTTTCTTGTTACACTAATTTGCAATTTTTCTTGGCTAATTTAGTCTCCACACAAATCTCACACTTATATACATCACAATGCGAATTTTCAATTAGACCAATTATTTCAAACTTCAGAAAATAGGGATTACTCACATGCTCTAATTTAGTAATGTCATAAATCATAGGAATCAATAGTATAAGTAAAAGAAGTAGATATATTATTATTAATAATACCAAGTACATTTTACAATAAAAGTCCTTAGTTAAAGTAGCCCTTTCCCACAAATACATCATTTTTAGCCATGACAACTTTGTCAAACTCAAAAAAGACCTTTACTCTAACCTTCCCCAATAGGGATGCAAAAACCAAATTGATGTGAATTTTAGGGATATAAAGTACATCATTCAAGGACAACACTTTTCTTAAAATGAGTTTGATAATGACTTTTACCCTTATCTAGAGTAGGTGTTATTCTTGAATCTCCCATAAAGACATTTTCTTCTCTATCCCTACTGATGTGTAGGAGGTAAATGCACTTCTATCCCACAAATATGTCTTATAGCACCAGAATCTATTTCCCACTCTTTTTGAGTTGGTGACAATGTTGATGTACGAGGTGATAGCAACAATAACATCTGCTTATACCAAATTGTCATTTGGTTTTGTAGGTAGATCACTTCCTTTTTTTTATGCTTGTGTTGGAGGGCATGATGCCCTAGTTTCCCACACCTATAACAAACAACTTTCCTTTGGAAGGTTAGGTTACTAGTCTTGGACTTATCATACTTTTGAGATTGATTATCATACCCTTTTTTGTTGTGATGTTGATAATGATTGTGGTGACTTTTGTCTCCTTTCCTTTGTTCCATAATTCATGCCTTTGATGTGATATATTTTGTTCATGCTTCCCTCAATCATATTTTGTTCTTATCTTTAATCAAGATATGTGCAATGACATCCTCCAACAACATATGCTTCCTTTTATGTTTGAGTTGCCATTTATAATCATTCCAAAACTGTGGAAGCTTTACAATGATGCAGCCTACTATATTTCCTCTAATAGCTTAATGTTCTCATTCTTTATGTCGTCTAGCAGCTTATGATACTCAATGATTTGATCTAAACACTCCTTTTATCATACATCTAAAAATGCACATGGTTAGCTACAATAAACTTTTGTATACTAGCATCCTCCACCACATATTTTTTGTTCAATTTTTTTTCATGTTTATTTTGCTTCTTTTAAAGAACAATAGACAACAAAAAGATCATTAGATAATTAACTAAGAATGGTATGATGGCAAACTTTATTAACTTGTTCTCAAATAAGAAACATTTTATCATAATTCTCAAAGCCAGGCATTAGTTTGGGTTTTGAAAGGGCAAAGGCAAAATCTAATACATCTAAAGCTAAAAAACATGTTCTTGCCAATGTTCAAAGTGAGAACCAATAAAAGTTTCAATCTTGGACATGTCTGTAAAGAACATGGAAGCATGTGGAATTGACTAATTCTGTGAAGGAATAAAAGTAGAATTATTAGCAATAAAAGTAGGAGTAGATTAACTAATGTTTACATCCATGATAACAAACGCAAGGAATCATCCTTAAGATTGTGAGCAATAAAAGAGAATATATAAAATATAAATGTAATATAAATCAAGCTCAATAAAAAAATTTGATGTTTGAGGCATGCTCGACACTGTCCTTAAGGGTAATTTTTGCCCCCATAGACAATGTCTTAATGCAGCAAGTTATAACAACTATCTTATCAGGACACAACAAACCTCCCACTAATGTGCACTTTAAGTAGTGAGGTAATAGAAATAGTATTAATTTATCTAACCCAATAATTTTTAGAGATTAACATAATAAAGCATGAAAGATATGATTTTTGTGTATTAAAAAGAAGATAAGAGTCATTTTTATACTACTTTTAGTTTAATTTTTCATAAAAATAAGTATTAAATAAAAATAATGGCCAGTGGTTTAGAGGTTTTATTGTTATAACAATTAGTTTTCCAAAATGTAAAGAATTATCCTTAAGATTGTAAGTAATATAAAAGAACATATAAAATATAAATGTAATAAAAATCAAACTCAATAGAAATATTTAATGTTTAAGGTGTGCTCGACAATATCCTTAAGGGTAATTTCTACCCCTATAGATAATGTCTTAGTGCAGCAGGTTATAGCAACTATCCTCTTAGGATACAATAAGCCTTCCTCTAATGTGCACTTTAAATAGTGAGGTAATAGAAATAGGATTAATCTACTTAATCCAACAATCTTCAGAGAGTAACAAAATAAAGTATGAAAGATATGATTTCTGTGTATTGAAAAGAAAAGAAGACTAATTTTCATACTATTTTTAGTTTAATTTCTCATAAAGATAGGTATTAAATATGAAAATAATAGTTAGTGGTTATGGAGGTTTTATTGTTATAACGGCTAGTTTTCTAACTAACAAAAATGACTTATTTTCCAATAGACAAAAATGGCTCATTTTCTAATAGACAAAAATAGCCAATTTTCCAACAAACAAAAAATGGCTAAATTTTTAATATGAAATACAAGTCTTTTAAAATATACTTATCTTTTCCAACATATATATGTGATTTTAAGTTTATAAATTGATCTTATGAATATCAGTATAAGAATATCTTAGTAATTTAAGAACAACTATAATATCTTAAATTACTATGATATTAGTGATTTGTAAAGAAATTATATAAAAATAATAGTTATTTAATCATAAATGATACATAAGAGTTACAATTAATTATTTAAAATAAATTATTTGGTCATATAAGAATGTATTTATTTTAATGAATTATTTAAAATAAAATATTGAATTTGACATTAAAATTAGATTTTTCTATGCCTACAAATATGAAAATTTTATGTTTTAACGTTTAATTCATTAGCCTTATTATAAAGTGTGTGTGTGTGTGTGTGTGTGTGTGTATTCAATACTTAAAGCAACCTCTACTCACAATAAGGTTTCAATTTATATTATTAATGGTTCATTATTCTCATGATATTAATACATGTTTCCTGGTTAATGTAATTGTTCCTATTGCTTATTATAATGATTATGCTCTTATTCTAATGTTTTTTTGGTGTCAATTTTGTGGATTGGAAAGAAAAAGTCCTTTTGACTTTAGGGTGCATGGATATTAATTTGGCCGTCCATGTACACCAATTAAAAAAAGTTGTTATGATAAGTAGGAGTAATCTAATCACATAAACTTAATGATCATTAAGTCTCATATCAATAAAACCATTTGGGGCTTTATTCCTAATAATGATAAAGCCAATTCTTTCACAAAAGTTATTAAGGAACAATTTGTAAAATTAAATAAGGCTAATGAAGAAACTTTTATGGAAGAACTTTGACAATTTTAAAAGTGTGTGTGAGCACATTATGGAAATGAGGGACATTACTACTTAACATAACTCCTTGAAGGTTGATATATCTAAGACCTTTCTAGTACACTTTATTCTAAATTTGCTTCCTCCTATGTATACACCTTTATAAGATATTATATAACACACATAAGGAAAAATGGTCAATTAATGAGATTTTAATCATATGTGTTCAAGAGGAGGAAAGAATTAAGCACAAGAATCTAGAAAGTACTCATATTGTGACTAAAAAAAAGCAATAGGCAAACAAGGAAAGGGTGCTCCATATAGAAAGAAAGATGCAAATGTGCCAATGAAGAAAACTAGCAATAAATGTGCATGCTTCTTTTGTAGAAAACACAGACACATGAAAAAGCCTTGCCTTAAGTATAAGGCATAGTTGGCAAAGAAAGATTCTCTTATATCTTTAGTGTGTTGTCAATCTATTTTTATTGATACTCTAACTAATACATGGTATACTGATTATGGTATTATAATCCATATTACCAATACTATATAGAGCATTTTGGAGCAAAGGAAGCTAAAGAAAAATAAGGAAGGCATCTATTTGAGAAATCAAATGCATTCTCATGTTAAGGCTGTAAGGACTTATCATTTAGTTTTGAAATATATATATGTTTTAGATCATAAAAACACTTTTTATGTATCATCATTCTCTAGGAATTTAGTTTCTATTTCTAAATTAGCTTGTCTTAGTTATCAGTTTGTTTTTAAGAACTATAATTTCATTATTTTACAAAATAAAACTATTATTGGCTCTAGATATATGGTTAATTATTTATACAAATTTGATTTAAACACCACTTAAGAATGCAATACTACATTGCATGATGGTATTAATACAAAAAGATGTATTATTAATGAACAATTTCCTTAATTATGATATAAAAGATTAGGTTATATCTCCTGAGAGAGGATAAAAAAATTTATAAATGATGGAATTTTAATAGCTCTTAAATTTATAGATTTTGATATTTATGTGGATTGTATAAAGGATAAGCAAACCAACATGAACACTAAAGGTGCTAAGAGAAATTCTTGAGATTGAAGACACAGACTTCTGTGAACCATTTTTCATTCTATGTCTTAATAGTCAAAAATATTTTATCTCATTCATTGATGACCATACAAGATTTATGCATCTCTACTTATTGTTGATAAAATTGAAGAATTTGATAGTTTCAAAACATATAAGGTTGTTGTAGAGAAACAAAAGGATTAAAATATCAAAATTGTAAGATTAGATAGGGGTGGAGAGTATTATGGGAGGTACAAAAAAATGAAATAACTAAAAGGTCCATTTGCTAACTTCCTTGAAAAAAAATGGTATTATCGCACAACATACCACTATAGGTACACCTCAACAAAATGGTGTAGTTAAAATAAGGAATTGCACACTTATAGAAATGGTAACAAGCATGATCAGTAATTTTAAATCACCCAATAAGTTTATAAAGTGAAGCATTGAAAATTACAATGTATATCTTAAATAGGATTTCATTGAATTTTGTTTCTATAACACCATTTGAATTATTGAATGGGTGCATACCAAGTCTACAAAATATGCATGTATAAGGTTGCCCCAATGAAGTTAAGATTTACAATTCTATATTAAAGAAATTAGATCTAACAATAACCAAAGGATTTTTCATTGGCTACATGGTGAACTCTAAGAGATTTATATTTTACTATCCTTCAAATACACCTAGAATTGTTGAAGCCAAGAATGAAAAATTTCTTAAGGATTTTAAGTTTAGTGGGAGTAATTTTTCTCAAAATGTGTAGTTTAAGGAAAGTAAGTACTGAACTAAAGTTTCTATAAACTCTAGAGGTTTAGTTGTTATGCAAGAAGATTTGCATGATAATGTTAAAGAACAACAAATTGAAAATCAAGTGCCTAATGTAGTACATGCAAATGTGAAGCCTAAGGTACTAGAACCACATAATTAAAATCCATAACATGAAGAGCTCAAGAGGTTCTCAAGACTAAAGAGACCTGTAATTCCTAATAACTATCTTATTTGCTTATAAGAGATGAATGTCAATCATAAAAATAATCTTTTCACATTTTCACAAGCCATTAAAAGTAAAAAGTCTAAATTGTGGTATAAGGCCATAAAGGAAGAAATGAAATTTATGACTAATAATTAAGTTTGGGATCTTATTGATTACCAGAAAAAGCTATAACTATTAGCTGTTAATGGGTTTATAAAACTAAAAGGACTCTTTTGGTGACATTAAGAGATACAAGGTTAGACTTGTGGTTAAAGGTTTTTCTCAAAAGGAAGGCATTGATTACCGTGAAACTTTCTCTTCAATTTCAAATAAGGATTCTTTTAGAGTTATCATGACTTTCCTAGCTCATTTTGATTTAGAGCAACATTAGATGGATGTGAAAATTACTTTCTTGAAGGGAAATGTCGAGAAAGATGTATAGATGAGTTAACTTGAAGGTTTCACTACTAATAAAGAGAGACACTTGGTATGCAAGCTTAAGAAATTTTTATATGGGCTCAAACAAGCCTCCCAAAAATGATATATAAAATTCCACGATATCATAATCTCATGTGGCTTTACAAAAAATATTATGGATTAATGTATATACCTTAATGTCAATGGAAGCAAATACATCATTTTAGTCTTTATATGTTGATGATATTTTACTTGCATGTAATGATTTGGGATTGCTACATAAGACAAAGGAGTTTCTCTCTCAAAACTTTGAAATGAAAGATATGAGTGAAACTTCTTATGTCATTGGCATAAAAATTCATAAAGATAGATTTCAAGGAATGTTAGGACTATCTTATAAGGCCTACATTAAAAAGGTTTTAGAGAGGTTTGAGATTAAAAGTTATTCTTCCACTGTGGCACCTATAGTCAAAGGGGACAAATTCAGTTTCATATTTTGTCCTCAAAATAACTTGAGACAAGATGAAATGAAACGTATACCATATACATCAACAATTGATAGCCTTACTTATGCACAGGTTTACATTACACCTGACATTGCATTTGCAATAAGAATGTTAGGGAGGTACCAAAGTAATCCTAGATAAAAACATTGGAAAGCTACCAAAAATATTATGATGCATTTGCAAGGAATTAAGCTATAAGCTTACATATAAACAATTCGACCTTATGGAGATAGTTGGGTATTTAAAATTTGATTTTGCTAATTGTGTAAATAAAAGAAAGTTTACTACTAAATACATTTTTATACTTACTAAAAGTGTTGTATTCTAAAGAATCATTAAGCAAACTATTATTGCTTCTTTTATTATAGGAGCAAAATTATTATGTGCCATAAGTCTACAACACAGGCTTTATAATTAAGGAATTTGATCACAAGACTGCAAATTGTGAATTTTATTCTTAGACCACTGAATATATATTGTAATAATTTAGCTATAATGTTCTTTTAAAAGAATAAAAATAAAAAGTGAAAATCAAAACAAATATATTAATAGAGTTTTTAGTTATCAACGATCATGTTAAAAGACAAGTAAGTATAATAGAGTATGTCAATATTCAACTTATGGTTCCTAATCTTATGATTAAAGGATTGTCGGCTAAGTGATATAAGAATCATATCAAGTATATGGGGCTTGCTAATTCTATTTAAGTTTTACTTTAAACAATGTTATCTAATATTTTGGCAATTTAGGGATCTTTTAATCATTTGCCAATAAAACTTTATTTTATATATATATAAATTATTTATATAAAATTTATTTGGAACTTAAATGAATTAAGGCCTAAAGTTTTTTCGTTTGATAAAGTTTTGCCTCATTAAAGTGCTTGATAACCATTATGATACATGGAAATAAATAGAGTATTGCATAATTGTCTTAATTCATATATAGAAATTTATAATTAAGCAAAATACAGTTTTAAACTAATTTGTATAGGTTGTACAAATAATGATTAGAATCATGTAGGATAACTAAGAGAATGTTGAAATTATTTAAATGATTAGAAATAAATTCAAATGACAATAAAAAATATAATTGCCTAATTATCATATTTTTTTGAATTTAAACAAATTATAATCATTTACCTGTGTAAAGGAAAATTAAATAAGAATTAACAATTAATATGTCTCTTAGTCTAACCTGATATAATAAAGTTAATATTACAAAATTTTTGTCTATATTTGTTAATACTAAAAATATATTTTTTATTCAATTTATTTAACAAATAAATAATTATTTTTAAATAGTCATAACATACAATACCATCGAAATTTCTTGACGAAATATTTTTCACAAAGCATGGAGAGATAAATATTTATCCTAAACAATAATGAGTAAATTTCATAGAAAAAAAAAGAAAAGAAAAAATTGATCAAGACTTTTGGATGTGCAAGTATGAGTCCAGTGAAACGAGAATTGATCAAGTCTAACGGGCGGACAGTTGGTCGTGGTCATGTTTGAACCACACGCAGCGAAGCCAAGGCCTCAGATTATAGCGCCTGACGTGTGACTTCTAGCAAAGTAACGGAAATGATGGCCACCCTGCGTGGGTGTTAAAAGGTCTCAATCATTTTTTTCCTTGAGAGAAAATTGGGGCTATTACTATTTAAAAATGGGGCCCTCCTACAAAGCCCCAAATGGAATACGGTTCAGTGCACACTACAAAATTGTCGGCCCAAATGTCCGCCATTCAAGGTCAACGTTCTGTAAAATAATAATAATAATAATAATTAATAATAAAAATAAAATTTTATATAATATAAATGTATATTATATTATTTTGATTCTTAATTATATATTTTTTAAATATTTATTGTTAATTATGAATATATATTATAATTATATTAATATTATATAAATTGATATGTAAGATATGATGGTGTAATGAAGTTAAAAAGAAAAAAAGGAAAAAAAAAAAAAACAAGTATGTGTCTTATTCAAAGCAGTTGTGTAACTCATCTAAAACAATTACGGCATTCACTTGAAAAGAGATGGCTAATGAATGTTTACTCGGTTGCTTCCCCATCAAAGAAAGAAAAATCGAGGGATGTTGATCAATGTTGAATTCTTCAACATCTGTCAATCTTATATATTAAGAAATTTGTGCAATTTATATTGATGGGAGTATGTTGTACCTCGTTTGGTAGATTTTCATTTTCATCCTTTAAGAATGGAGAAAATAAGATTCTTATTGCTCTAGAACTTGACTCAAAATTATTGTATATCTGGCTAGCTCAAGTTGCCTGCAACTTTTGGGCGCGGGGGCAAACAATTTGTACACCATTAGTTCAGAAGACACATGGTACCCACTTGTACTGTTTGGTCAGGGTGCACAACTGGCGTTTGTCGTTTGTGTAAGAGACTTTTCCTTTGGTCATTGTCTCCCAGTGGTTAAAAGGTAAAATTATGTAAATTAATATAGAAGATAAGAAAAAAAGAACAAAAAAAAAAAAAAAACAGAGAGAATACAGGTACGTGACTTATTCAAAGCAGTTGTGGCATTCAATTGAAAAGGGATGGCCGAGGAACATTTACTCGGTGGCTTCCCTATCAAAGAAAGAAAAATCGAGGGATGTTGATCAATGTTGAATTCTTCAACATCCGTCAGTCTTATATATTATATATTAATCAACCGAGTATTACAATTTTAGTGCATGATTCAATTTAAGTGTTAATTGAATTGTCAAAATTAATATTAAAATTCAACAATCTTTTACTTTTAAATTTAAAAATTAATTATTAATTTATATAAATTAAAAATTTATCAAATTTAATATTTAATTTATCAAATTTACTTTCAAATTATATAATTAAAATTTATACAATTATATAAATAAAATAGTTATTAAAATCTTCTCAGATGATCCTATAACTTATATAAGCAATTATCACCACTTTTATCCTTTCAATGTACATATATATTTTATATAAGTTTTTTAATTGATCTTTAAGAATTTGTATTTTTACTCCTACTTTTTTTCAAAATTTTTTTTCTTTTTGATCTCCACAACTTCTTTTGAAGTTGCTTACATAGTTTCTCTAAATCTCATTAAATTATTTTTTTTTGTTAAAAAAATAAAAATATAAAAATTTATCTTATAACTATATATTATAAAATATATATTTAATTTCACTAAATATTTGAATTTAATTTGTAAAATATAAATAAAATTTACTAATAGATATCTTTTCAAATTATAAATTCAAGTCAACTAAATAAATTTCTTCCAAAGTACAACATGACTGTTTTTTTTTTTTTTGAAAAAACAAAATTGACTTGATGGTAGGCCCAGCCATCAATTTGGGTTATATAATTCTTGCAAATATTTTAGTTAAATCTCACTACCATTGGCTTAAATCATCAGCACCACAATGAGACAGCCACTAGAAGGGTATGCACATGGCATTGACTTAATCTAATGCGTGGGACTCTTCAAGTCCATGTTTAGAAGTGTATGCAAATGGTAGAAGATTTGTAACGTAAAAAAAAAGGGCCAAGAGAAGGGGTAGTGTTTTTTTTTTTTTTTTGCTAAAATCATTACGAGTCTCTGACCTTTGACAAGCGAGCACCAACAACTTTTTAGCCCCTTCGTTGGTGGGAGGTTTTTTTTTTTTTATTTTTCTTTTCCCGTCCATTGAATTGAGACTACCTTCTGCGGGCGCAGGCTCGGCTCTACAATCCAAATGGCAAATAGGCTCTTACTTGGGCTTCTGGGGCTTGATCTAGTGGTCCAGATTGGAAAGTTTGTGGGTGTGATCAACAAGCATTTTAAGCAGGAAGATATTGGGTTCCTTTTCCTTTTACCCTTTTAACATTTTGGGTCTACTAAACTAGGCGACTCATTTGGTGGGTTTGGGATCTAGACCTCAGTGTTGCCTTGATGGTTGTGGGTGTAATAAATAAACATTTCTGACTCGGGGTTTGGGCAGAATATCGACATTTGTTCTTCCTTCGTGGCAGAGCTATGGGGTTTATTTCGTGGATTGGAATTAGGGTGGCAATTTGATGTCACCAAGGTTTGGTTAGAGGTAGGGTCAAAATAACTGCTCTGGAAGGTGTTCGGCAACGGGTTCCAATTACTCATCCTCAGGCAAATCTTGTCAAAAACTGCAGCAATTTGATTCACAAAAATTAAAATATTTATAATATTGTTAAAATATAAAAAATTGACATAATTTATAATTTTTATAAATCTTTTCACTCATTAAATTAAACTTTTATATAAATTTAAAAAGATAATGAATTATTTGATATAATATGAAATTTTGATTTATCTCTTTTATTTATACTCATTATTTAACAGTTTAATTTTTAATAATTTTTAAATTTGACTTATTTAATCTAATTTTATTATTTCAGCTATTAATTCACCTAATATCTATATATTAAAAAAAATATAACATCTTACATAGTCAAAACATAAAGATTTGATATAATATAATATTTAAGAAATTTTTTACTTAAAATTTTAACTTTTTAAGTAAATTTAAAATTTTGAAAAATTATTTTTCAATTAACACATGCAAGTTTGCTATTAAGGAACCAAGAATCGCATTGAATTACTAACTTTAAGTCTTTGCTGGCTTGGAGAGTGGCATCTTTTGCAGTAGCCACAACCAGAAGCTCGATCATTGTTGGAGCATAATGTGGTAGGGGTACAATGGCCCTGCCCAATGATCCATGTCTCAGTGTTATTTTCTTCCTGTAGGTTAACCCTCGAAAATAAAAAAATAAAAAATAAAAACATTTTACGTGAGATGCTACTGGATTCCTTTCTTTCCTCTCTTACTTTTTGAGTTGTGACACAACAAAAGAAATTATAAAATAATAAAAAAAAAGTTAAGCAAAAAAAAGCAATGATCCTAAAATGAATGCCCTTTGAAATTGTTAAGAAATTACAGTTAGTAGTAGAGAAGCACCCCAATTTATACACCATTGGGTGGATCAAAAGAGTGGAAGAACTCCGAGTAACCAAATGATCTAAGGTTCCTTTCTCAATGAACCAATATATAGATGAGGTTTATTGTAATGTTATAAACATGAATGCTTGCCACCTATTGTTTGGACAACCCTGATAATTTGATATTGATGCTTAATACTCCGACCGAAAGAATATCTAAAAGTTTAAGAAAGATGAGATAAAATATACATTATTGCCTATAAAATGAGGATCCCAATTCAAGACTTCTTAAGTGATTTCATAACATATAGGTCTTAAGATCTTGATACAAAATTAAAAAATGATTTCATAATTCAAAGGTCTTAAGATCTTGATACAAAATTAAAAAATGATTTCATAATTCAAAGGTCTTAAGATCTTGTTAATTCTTTACCTATAATATTCGTTGATTCTCTTGGAGTGGATATTCAAGCAATTGATCATTCGACCTTATTATTTATTAATGTCATTACTGACACGATGATTCACAAATTAAGTTATTAGAGCATGTTGAAGATACCAATTTATTCTAATTATTTGTTCATATGGTATGAAAGATGTCAATTCTTTATTATCAACTAGAAGGCAAGTTTTTTCCAAGTGGAGACGTTTGATGTATGACGCGTTACTAAAATTATTCTTTATTATCGTATAAATTACATTATAATTATTATTTTGTAATTTGTTTATTTATTTTATAATATTTTAGTATAATTAGGATTTTTAGTTAAATTATTTAGGAAGGTATAGGAATTATTTAAATATTTTAGAATATTTTTTTAGTTAGTTTTTAAGTATTTTCTTATTTAAGTTAGAATATTTCTCTAATTAGTTAGATGATTTTACTGTAAGGCCAAGAGTTAAATCAATTTAAGTTAATATATATTTCAATAAAAGTATTGACTTTATTTCTATCATTCTTTTTTGAAATTATTATTTTTTTAAGTTAATCAAGTGTTAGTTTTATTTTCATTAAATGTTGCAACAAATAGGATAATTTTATATTATTTAAAAGACACATAAAATTCAAAGGAAGCCATTAATAATTGTTTGTTACTTTGAATTTCTATATATTAGCATCCAAGGATATAACACTAAGAGATGGATCATTGGTGGTGGGAGGTTTCCTTTTTTTTTTTTTTCTTTTTCAGTGTCCATTGAATTAAGATTATCGTATGCGGGTGTAGGCTTGACTTTACAATCCAAATGGAAAATGGTAAATAGGCTCTTACTTGGGCTTCTATGTCTCGATCTAGTGGTCGAGATTGGAAAGTTTGTGGATGTGATCAATAAGCATTTTTAAGTAGGAAGATAATGGATTCCCTATCCTTTTACCCTTTTAACATTTTAGGTTTACTAACCTAGGAAACTCATTTGGTTGGTGAGGGATCTAGACCTCAGTGTTGCCTTGATCATTGTGGCTGTAATAAATAAACATTTGTTCTTCCTTTGCAGTAGAGCTATGGGATTTATTTCATGATTTGGAATTAGCTTAGCAATTTGATGTCACTAAGGTTTGGTTACAGGTAGGCTCAAAAAACTACTTTAAAAGGTGTTTAGGATTCCAATTACTCACCCTCTGGCAAATCTTGTCAAAAATTGTAGCAATTTGATTCATAAAAATTAAAATATTTATGATACATAATATAGTATTTCATATTGTTAAAATATAAAAAATTAATATGATTTATAATTTTTATACTTATTAATTTAAACTTTTAGATAAATTTAAGAAGACAATGAGTTATTTGATATAATATTAAAATTTGTTTTATTCTTTTTGTTTATACTTGTTATTCAAGGGTTTGACTTTTTTTAATTCTTAAATTTGACTTATTTAATCTAATTTTATTATGTAACAACCTAATACCTGTGTATTAAAAATATATCTTACATGATCAAAATACAAAGATTTGACATAATATAATGTTTAAGAATTTTTTTACTTACAAATTTAAATTTTTAAGTGAATTTAAAATTTTAAAAAATTATTTGACAATTAACATATGCATGTTTGTTGTGAAGGAACCAAGTATTGCATTGAATTGCTAACTTCGAGTCTTTGCTACCTTTGGGAGTGCATCTTTTGCCTCAGCCACTCCTAGAAGCTCAATCATTGTGATGCAGCCTGATGTAGGCTACTCGGAAGTTAGGATCGGGAGATTGACTTGCACACGCGGAACAGAATGAACAGTAATTGCAGTCCTGCGCAAGCTCGGGAAAATGGATGTAACTTCGTCGATACAGATCAGAATGACCTGATTCGAAAGCCAAATAATCAAAGACTTCTGAATTAACAATTTCTCTATTTTGAGTTTTCTCAAATAAGCACTGTAGGCAGGACGAAATCAGGGTGGAAATGGACAGATGTAAATGGACAGAACAGAGGAAAAGATAGAACTTCGTTGGTTGCTCTTCCAAGCCTCCATGGAAGTGGATAGGGCACCAATTCTTCTAGATCGATGACTGCAACTCTTCAAGGATACAGATTTGAAAACCTCCGACTCTTCAAGGACGAAATGAAAACTCTTCAAGGTTTTCAGGGGTACGAACTCTTCAAGGTTCAAGATAATTGCTTAATGCAAAATTTTCATTACTCAAATTCGTCTCTCGAATACATAAAGTAGATGGTCTTTTGTAGCCAAAGAAAAACAAATGAAAAGACTCGAGCAAATGAAGAGGTTAAAGAGTATTAAAGATCCTAGAAGACATAAAACGTTAAAGAATTTAGAAACTAGAAACTAGGTAAATTAAATGCTCAACGTCTTCTTGATCATCCCAAAGTATCTTTTAGGCTCCTAATGTATAGGGAAAGACAAGGACTTTATTGTGGCATGGGCTTGCGAATGAGACTCTTGGTCTTCGGATTGTATCCCTTCGATATCTCCTCGACTGGTCGAGCGACTTATCAAGCTCGGATGCGGGCTGATCTCCTTGGTCGAGTAAACATAATATAATGTTTAAGATTTTTTTTACTTACAAATTTAAATTTTTAAGTGAATTTAAAATTTTAAAAAATTATTTGACAATTAACATATGCATGTTTGTTGTGAAGGAACCAAGTATTGCATTGAATTGCTAACTTCGAGTCTTTGCTACCTTTGGGAGTGCATCTTTTGCCTCAACCACTCCTAAAAGCTCAATCATTGTGGGAGCATGATGTGGTAGGGGTACAATGGCCTTGATCGATGATTGATCTCTCAATGTTATTTTCTTCTTATAGGCTAGCTTTCCAAAATAAAAAATAAGAATATTTTGCCTGAGGCACTACTAGATTCCTTTTTTTTTTTCTTCTGCTTTTTGGGTTAAGGCACAGCAAAAGAAATTGCAAAATGAAAAAAAAAAGGGCGGAGGTCCTCAAATGAATGCCCTTTGATTAATAAATTGAACATTAAGTTTGAAGATCTTTAAACTCCATTTATTTGGTAATAGATGAAAGATTTATTGGGAATAAAAAAAAAAAGTATCGTTGTTATGATCATATAGCATGTTACATTTTAATTGGATCTCCTAAAGGTAAAAAATAAAAATAAGAAGAAATAAGAGGTAGTGAGATATTACATCAGGTTGCCTTTCAAAATATCACGTGAGCTTTAGGTTATCTTTGTATTTCAAAATATTGTAGCACAAGAAAAATGGCTTTTTGGGTATGGTATTGCTAAATTGGGCCAACCATTGATAGGTCTAGGTTTAGGCCTGTTAGTTCTTATCAAAGTTTTCTTATTTAATAATACATTACTTAAGAATTGCTATTTTTACCTAAAAAAAGAGAGAGAAAAAAAAAAGGAACTACCATGCAGAACTAACACTCATAGTTTAGGTGGTTATTAGAGATTTTGCACTTGAAAAATGAGTAAAAAGCTTAATAGAATAGTTATTTTGATTCTTCGATAGATGATTGTTACATTTTGGTAAATCCAAAATGGTTTTAAATCCAAAATTGCAATGGTAGTGTTAATGTACAATATTTTGTGTGATCAACAATGTTTTGCTAACTAAGAATTTTTTTCAAATTTATTAAAAATTCTTTACAATTTTTTTGAAAATTGATCTTTTTTCCAAAAAAAAAAAAAAAAAGTGAAAACCACGTTGAATTTGCTTACATGTTTCATAATCCATGTTGGCTCAAGTGGATTAGTTGTTAATTATAACAATAGTAATCCAAGTATATTGATACAAACCATTGGGCCTAGAAAATAGCTTTTTCTTACTTCATCACCCTTGAACATGTTATTATTTCGAGTACACATGTCTTGCCACCAAAAGAACTAGATGGATTCAAAAAAAAAAAAAATCTTCTTTCTGTGTCTTGATACGAGAAGGTTAAATGAGTGTTTTTTAAATTGTATGAGTTTTTTGATAGGGGTTAATAAAATAAATTATCTTCATTTTTTTGTTTTTAATCATATTTTTGCAATATGACAATTTTATATTGTTTAATAGATGTATAAAATTCAAAAGTAGCCATTAATAATTGTTCACTACTTTGAATTTTTATATATTAGCATCCAAAGACATGACCCGCTATATAATTAGAGCGCAAAGTTGTAGTACCATATGGTTATATTCACATTGAAAATATAGTGTTGCTCATTTTTTTTTTTATTAAAAAAAAATGAGTTATATGAAATGAGATTACTAAATTTTAGTTATATAACTCATAACTTAATAATCTTTTAACAAATAAAATAAAAATTTGCTAAAAAATATCATTAACCAATTAAATAATGCAAGCTATCTAAGGAGCAAACATGTGCAACTAAGGTGTATATATATATGTATCTATATACGTATGTATCCATGTGATGTCACCATGGATGTGTGAAAAATCTAACTAAATCATCATTGAGCAAACTTCTTCCTTCAACATTTATGTCAATTGACACCAATAATTATATTCTTCTTTTGGAATGAGAAATAAACAAGAAATATGTATGTGGTGTATATATATATGTATAATAATGAGTGAAAAACAAAAATCATGAAAACAACATCAACTAGCCACCTTTAGAAATGACTTCCCAATTATTAATTTAATGGCTATAATGGAATGGTAAATAAAACACATGTTCCACAATTGATGGTCTTCATAAAATTCTACATATACAGATTTATAACTTTCAATTCACATTAGCCATTTGATAATCAACTTATCTTAAATTTGTCTAAAAAATAAAAGCCATGAATCATTGAAACAATATTTAATTTAGAACCAAATATTCATAATAACTATCACTACTTATATGATTTTAAAAAATCATTTTCTAAAAAGCATAAATGGAAAGTTATTCCTTGGCAAGCTAAACAAACCCTTGAGGATCTTGCATTGTCACTGTGCATACAGGAACTTTGCAAATGAGAGTTACAAGTAGAATATTCTTGGTCATTTATTTGCAAGAATGAGGAAAGACAAAGTTTATAGCCTTGAAATAGAGAATTCCACTCCTTACACTACAACAGAAACGAAAAAGTTAAAAATGAAAGGGCCTCACAAGCACCTACCCCTCATTCTTTATTAGTATATAAATGCATGTCAATCCATAAAACCAAAACTTAATAAACTCTGAAAACAAAAAACATATCTGCATAAAAAAAAAAAAGGTCTCATCTACCCCCTCCAATAACATCATAAAGCATGGGTTTCGTGGAAAGCATTGGCGAATGCTAAGTCTTAGAAACTATGCTTACACTAGTAGATGAATTGTCATGGGTAGAATCAATTCCTTTAGTTGCATTATCACTTATAAAGACACTTGCATTGTCAAATGTCTAGTTAGTCAAGTATGTAGGTCTTGAAGTGACATTGCTTACTTCAATATCACCAGATAGCATAACTACTACACGTGTCATCGGTGGCTATAGACTTGGTGAAGTTTGAGTACATAATAGAGCAACTCCTATCACACATTTTACTTCATCCTCTTTGAATTTAGATAAATTGGAGTCCACCAATTTAACTTCACAGTTGTTCTCATGAAGGTGCCAAGCCTAGAAAGTAGGAAAGACATGATCCATTAATCCACAGGTCTAGATAGAATTAAAAAGGAATACCATATGCAAAGTTGTACAAAACAAAAATGGTTAAGAGTCATGGAATTCAATCTATTTGCAATTTTATTGAGTTTGCTCATCCTAATTCAAGTTTCAATGAGTCCATTTTTCTGCTTTGACAAATTTATAAGGGAATCTCAACATTGGAAAAACTAAGCCATCTACAGAAAGTTACTAAAGAAGGACAACCTAGCAAAATAAACATTATGCTATTAGTTGCTATCATAAAAGGCTTTTAAAATAATGTCCAACCAGAACTAGCTTATGTCTTAGGAAGTGATGAAATGTTAACATCAATTACAATGCATAAATGGAGACTTCTGAGTATGGGGGATTTATAGTCTTACCATATCCACATCGAATGTAACATCAATTCATTTTCAACCTTGGGTTTCTCCAAAATGATAACTCATAGCATAAACATATCATAGTGAAGTTAAATGATTTCAATAAGTACTTTCAAAATAGATGGAAGGAAAAAACAAAAAGATATGGCCATTGACGTATAAAGAGAAAAATGCAATCCTAAGGCACAACACAAGCATATCTTACCTATTCAAGAAGGTTTTTTTTTTTCTTCATCCAAGGTCGAGTTTGAATTTGGTCTTCCACTTACAATTTTCAAAACCACAACTCCAAAACCCAAGACATTAGCCTTCTTTGTAAGGTGTCCATGCATAGCATACTCTAGTGCAAGTTATCCACTACATTAATGCCAATGAAGCCACAAAACAAGTCATGACAACCACACCAAAATTGCAACTATGAATAAATACCACATAAAATATTGTAATGAAGAACAAGTAAGTAACCAGAGTGCTTGTAAAAAGAAGTTTTAGGGCATTACTTGGAGCACAAAAGATGGAATGCAAGTAAAAATCATACTTTACAAAGTTGACTAGTTGACTATTTTTGAAAAGTAGAAAAGATGTAAATAACAAGATTAGCACATCCAAAGCTTTGCTTCATATTTTCTCAAAGCCCAAAATTCAATAAGACTTGCAATGTTATTCCTTACACCCATTATGGATAAATGTAATGTTATTCCTTGGTAAGGTAAATAAACCCTTAAAGATCTTACATTGTCCCTACAACATAGGTGTTTATGTGGGTCTTCTTATCATCATATAGTTTGGCCAAACTAAAATTTGAAATTTTGGGAATGAGGTTAGAATCAAGTAGAATATTTTGGCCTTCACATCTTTGTGTACAATTTGGACCCTTGACTTCTCATGAAGAAATGTTAGACCTCTAGCTACTCCTAAGCATATATTAAAATGTGTTGCCTAATCAAGATTTAAACTTTTTTCTCCTGCATCATTCAAGCATATATAATTACATTTTGTGCCTATGCAAAATACACATTGAGAGCGTAGCACGTAGCAAGTATCATACTAATTATAGCTTGGTCAAGACTCTTGTTTACGAGATACTCATAAACAAGAAGTCTATTATCTCCCTCAATGCAACATTCGTACAATTTCACAAGGTTATGGTGTTGCACAGCAGACATAGTAGCAATCTTTGTCACAAACTAGGTCTTTCCTTGGTGGGATATTAAAGAGAGCTACTTTATGGCAATCATTCTCCCATCATTAAGTTTTCACTATTGATACAAAATTCAAATAAAAAAGTAATAAGAAATTCACAAAATTAAAAAAAGAAAAAAAATTTTGCATGAAATGCATAAAATTTTCCATAGTTTTCCATACTTCTACATTCAGTTCTAGCTATTTCTGCACCTTTTGATCGACCTAAATAACATATATGGATCCCTTCCACCTATTTTTTCATTACAAATGGGATATCCTTCCTTATTTTAGTAAGATGAAAGTCTAGCAAGTCATGAGGCTCATTAAATTAGATGTATATGTCCTACCCTTTGTATAAGTTAGATAGCTTAACCTTTATGTATAATAAAAGGAACCATGTCAGTAAATAGGCAAGGTCTAGATGCTAGAAAAAGTAATATGTTAAGTGCTCCAATTTATTTTGGTAGATATTAGATGTTCAAATATAAATGGTTTCAAACTAATCCACATTGTTGCTCTTAGAAGAAACATTAAAATATCTATAAGATGTACCCTTTTTTTCTTTAATAAATTAAATATGGCATGGTTTCATCTATAAGATATGTTCCAACTCCTCTTTTTATCTTCAATGAATTTATTATACACTTACCTTGTACACTGGTCCAAATCCTCCCTCTCCAAGTTTGTTGGCTAGGTTAAAGTCTTTTGTAGCAATCTTTAGCTCAGTATAATTGAATGTGTAGGGTTTAGCATCTATACCTAGGAGCTCTACATTTTCAACAACACCAAAACTATTAGAGTGCTAAAAAAAAAGGTAAACTAGGGACTTCTTGGAGTAGGGACGTGCTAGGACAAAATAGTAGATGTTTAACAAAAATATCCAGACCTCTTCCTATTATTGTTTATCATTTATCACATTATCAATTCAAGTGTAAATACAAGCTCAGACAAAAAATAAGGTGCATAGTTTTCATGGTTACCTTCATCTACAAAGGTACTCTTCCTTTTCTATCTTTGAACAACAAAAAAATCTGAAAAAATAATGAGAAAACTTGCTATTCCAATGCCAGCAATGATCCTTACAATCATATTGGTTCTATCCTTCTTACTATTTGGAGGGTTGTTACTAACAGTTGGTATGAAATCTATGCAGCAGATGCACTCAATAATTTAGCAAAATTGTAGGAGGAAATCAACATAATTGGCTATTTATATTACCTAGTGTGGCACTGATTGCTAAATAGAAGGTCCATATGTACCTTAGGCCGGAATATAACATGTCCTCTTTCCTGCCTAGAACAAATGGATTTCAAGGTAGTTTTCCCTTATAGTAGTTGTAAAATTGCTATGAACAGCTTGTTTAGAAACTCCACCTGCTGTGCTTTGTATGTCAAAATTCTTTAAAACAAGATTGCCCTAGAATAACAATTTAAGAATTCAGCCAAAAAAGAAATAAAAAAGATTTCTACAAGAAAGGAACACATTGGCATCACCAAATACTACATTGCTTGCATTATTAATATAATAGATATTATCCTATGTGATTCTTTATGACTAACAAATCTAAAAGGAGAACACAATCATTTAAACAAAGAAGTTATGGTCAAGACAAGAGGTTATATTACAGAAAGAGTCCAAACAAGTAAAGCTTAAAAAAAAATTCTGACAGAGTAGCTAGCAGAATTAGTTGTAAGGTGCAAATAGTCATTTCCCATCTTTGTATCCAACTAAAGACTTCTAAAATGGATGAGAGAATTTCTCATTGGTAACCTTACAATACATGTAATGGTACTTTTGGTGGAAAAAAACTTTGGTTTGGAAGGCAACATTAAAATGATCTCCAAAATTCATATTGTAGGACTAAGACATAAACATAAAAAATACGCCTCCCAAGACTTTTCCATGTATTACCATCCTCGATAGTAGTTTCTGCAAACTGAAGAGTCACATTGTAGTTGCCATTCTCAAGCCCTAAGCCATAATACCTCTAGGAAGAGGCAGAGATCCGTGTAGTTTGGAATAACTTAAAGTCTAGAGTATTCGTGAATTGAGATGATGATGACCAGGTGTACTGAGGATTGTTGTTTCCAGTAAATAATCCAACATTACTCACTCCCCATGTGTTTATGCCAGTCACATTATATATTGCTTGGCCAAGAGCCTCATTATCCCTCTCATACAAAATCTTAGTGGATGATGTGATCTATGGACCTTCACACTTAATTGCAAATTGAGAATCTAATCACCAAAATAAGAAAAAAAAAATGTATGCACTTATTAACAATATCTTGTGGATACTTCCTTTATTTTTAAGACCAACTCATTCACATATCTAGGTGTTGATATGCTTCTGTATTAAATATAAGGGACTTCTTGCCCTTTGTTTCAACTCCAAGCCTAATAGTTGGCATGTTAAACTTGAATGAAATATTATAATAAACAAAATTTTAGAGTAAAGGGCCATCAACTCTTCTAGCTCTTAAAATGGTTTCTATTGAAATTTTGAAAAGGTCCTCAAAATAATTTACCTTAAAAATTTCAAAAATGTTAGCTATTCTTATGGCTTCCCAAACTAATTTTGGGATTTTATTGCATAAGCTATGTATTATTAAATTTAAAATTTCTTTACCCTATAAGTAGAATGTCAAATGTCCACTTGTAACCATTAGATTTCTCCTTTGCATGATGCACTAATATTCTAGATGTTGACAAACATTTATTTTCCTATGTCTCTATGATCAAATTAGGACTCCTATTTGTTTGATGAGAGTGTTAAGGTTTCATTTGGGCATTTTAGATTCTTAATGATAATTTAGTGTTTTGCTGTCATCTAAAAGTTGAATCTTCATTTACCATTCTATCTTGATATGTTCATTAGTAATATATTAGTACTATAAGTGTAAGGCTTTCACTATTATGCCCGATGTACATCATTCTTTTAGGAACCTATCACTTTTCATTTTTAGCTAATTACACAAATAAATAGACCAATGAGAAGTAAACACATCAATAATTTTCTTGGTCAATTTTCACTGTGATTCATTTTTACAATTATCTGATTATACTTGTTGGCACAAGCAACCCTTTGCACTTTACCATTAAGATTCCATAGTTTGACTTTGAGCAATGATATCCATATGATCAATATCATATAATCATTTAATTTTAGGTCATCCTATTGATGACCATCCACTTTGACAACACAATGGAAAGCATTTTATTTGCACTTACACCTTGGAGATCCTTGATAACATGGAAAGTTATGCTAAAGGCAATTCAAGCCTAATGGCAAGACACTAACAGCAAAAGAATATAAGGGGTTAGATATCAACATCAAAATTATGTTTGGCATTAGGTGTATGATATATTTTCCTATGGGAACTTCGTTATCTTATCATAAGTATTTACACATAATTCACCTTCTCATATCCCACACTTAAATAACTTATTACAAGTTATATCCATAGGATGAAAAGAAAAATAAAAGAGGGAAAAAAATACACTGGGGAATTGACTTTTCTTAACTTTAAAACAATTGGAAAGTAGTGGCTAGAGTAAAAGATGGATGAATAAACATAAAATCTATGCATAGCTCATGCAACTTAAGTAAGAGTGTTACTAATTCAAAAGGCATCCAATTGGCATAAAGTCAAATCACTATGCCATTGTTTATTATATGATTGATTTTTGTGGTTTTTATTTGACAATCCCCTAATTTGTCAACTTGTAGACTTTCTGGTAACATGGGTTTCATGATATGCCAAAAGGGCAAACAAATGATGCCCATAAATTAAATGGCTAGCAATGTTTAGCATCTAATTCCATGAAGTGGTCAACATAATACATACTATTTTCAAACTTCCCCCTTTTTGATGTGGGCAACATCTTAAGGCAACCAAACCAAATTAAAAATGTGCACTTAAATGCTTCATTTTGGTTATGCCTTTTATGTGCCATTAATATACTTACTAGCCACTAATCATATCACACCAAATACAAGTAGGTAGAAAATATAAAAGGGGATGGAGTCACAAGAAACCTTTTGAGTGTTAGATACGTCTTCATCAAGGAAGCTTGCTAATACAATCATTGTCTTAGTCATTTGATAGTCCAAAATGCCAGCTTGCTATATGACTAAATTAGAAATTAAACTAGATCAAACAATATGTTGATTAACCATTTTGGCTTAGGCATAGTTGGGAGGAAATAGACAGATAAGAGATAAGGAAGCAAATTGAAGAACATTATAAAAATCATGATGCAAAGTAAAAGAGATGGGGCCTATAATTGAATTATAGAGAAATCTACAAGAAATCATAAAATTTTGAAAATTAAAATCTAAATTTTTGGGAAACCATAACTTATGTCCTTTGTTTTTGCAAATGGGTGGGGGGACCTGTCTTCATCCCTAGATGTTGCACAAAATAAAAATAACCATAGAATAAGCATAAGGCTGATGGACAAAATTATTAAGCACTAAAAACATAAATGAAGAAGATCACCTATTGTTTAAAGGATCTATTATGAGGTTGTTGGCAACTAAATTGCTATAGATACCATAAAGAACATAATGTAAGTTTCAAATAACAATAGCTGCATATTGAACTATGTGCCGGTATGACAAATTAGTGTTCAATAATTGCATAGTAATTAGAGAGTGGCAACCCACTTAGATAGAATATTAAATAAAGAGAATTTTTTAAGGACATATAACTCTAAATTTTTTTGGTTGATCCAAGAAGGGAGGCTTCCCATTAAGTTATTGTATGAGACATCTTTGTGAACATCAAATGATTTGAACAAGTAAAAATTGCATCCAATATATGTATATTACTACGTTAAGAACATAATTTAGTCAACTGACAAATGTTAAACTCATAAATGACTTACATATTGAGAAGTAATGAGCTTTTTTGTGACGGAAGGGTACCATTCAACATATTATTTCCAAGAAACCTAAGACCAAAGGTAAGACATGCTTAAATATGAAGAAAGCATGCTAAAATCATGATGATAAGAAACAATATATTACAGGTGAGAAAGCTTGCTTAAATTAAAAAGTGACTTTGGAATCTGTCTTATGATATTGTTAAAGCTCAAATCTTTGAGAAAGGATTGTTATGGTCCAATGTTGAAAGATAATTAAAAGCTTAAAAACAATTCCCATGAAAAACAAATGAATAAGCAAGGCTAGTGGGAAATGTAAAATAGCAATAACAATCAGAAGCTGACCAACTTAACAAGAGGTATAAAATTTAAACCCAATTCTCTAGCCCTGTCCTAGTAATGACAATCAAACATAAAGAGAGAGAGAGAGAGAGAGAGAGAGAGAGAGAGAGAGAGAGAATAAATAATCCCACTAATGAAAGTTGGTGCTTTTACTATGTCAACTTGATCTTGCATTTTTTGTTTTTGGTTTTTAGTTTTTACTAAAGGCCTAAAAGTTTTTTAAGTTAGTGAGAAGTTAGTTAAGTTAACATGGTTGCTGGGAAACAATTTTTGCCTATGTTAGCTTACTCAACTAAACTTTTACTTAGTATTATTCAAATTCAATTTTGATGCCATGATTGTAGTTCAAATTTGTATTTAAATTTGAATAATTTTGAAGAACTATCTTTTAAAAACATTTTGAATTTAAATTTAAAAATATATGATGTAATCAAAGTAACAATAATGTATAAAACTATGGATAATGATCAATGAAAGGTGAGTTGCTTCTGCTACAAGTCTAAAAGGCCTTTTGCTCCTTTCATTCGATTCTTTTGAGTAAAAAGAAAACAAAAAACTTACAACAATGGTATTAGAGCAATTTAGTTCTTCTAGGACCTACCAAAATTATGAGGTTTGAGCATAAACACTAAAGAGAAATACATAAAGGAGTGGAAATTTGGAAGGAAAGTTTGAGAGAGTTTATCATAGAAGACCAAGTTAGCTTTTACATATGGCTTTTGCAAATTTTTGTGCACTGCCACCTCTAAAGTTGAATGGACATAACTATCACCAATGGATAGTCATAATGAAGGCCTATCTCAAGGCCTTTGATCTCTGGGATGTAACAAAAAATGGAGGAGTTATTTCACCTTTACCAGCAAATGCAACACTAACAAAACTCAAAAACTATAGTGAGCTTGTGTCAAGGTAATACCAAGCCTTGACATGCATTCATTTAGCTATTACAAAAGCAATTTTCAATAGGATCATGGCTTGTGACATAACTAAGGATGCATGGGAAAAGCTAAAAGAGGAATATGGTGGAAGTGAAAAGACAAGAACAATTCAACTTTTCAATCTTAAAAAAGAGTTTGAGCTGCTTAAGATGAAAGAAACAAAAACTATAAAAGATTATGGTGATAACTTATGAAGTTGGTTAGTCAAATCAGAATCCTAGGAGAAGATTTTCTAGATTAAAGGATTGTTCAAAAAGTGTTGGTAAGCATACCAAAAAGGTTTGAAGCAAAAATACCTTCACTTAAAGACTTCAAAGATCTCTCAAAAATTTCTCTAAGTAAGTTGGTGAGTGCTTTACAAGCTCAAGAACAAAGAAGATTGATGAGATTGGAGGAAGGTTCTATTGAGGGTGTTTTCCCAACTAAACACTTAGAAAAAGCATAGTGAATGAAAAGAAACAATATGGAAAGCAACAAAAACATGGAGGGAGGAAGTAGCACTAGTGGTAAACAAATGTATCCACCTTGTGAAAATTGCAAAAAGACCTCTCACCTACCAAAAAATTGTTGGTGGAGATTTGATATCATTTGTAAACACTACAATGAGAAGGGACATAGAGAAAAAGGTTTTCCTAAGAAAAGAAGGTCTCACCAAAATTAGTAGCAAGGACAGGTAGCAAACAACAACCATGAAGAAACTGAGGAGTAGCTTTTTATTGCTATTAGCATTGTAGCTAATAAAGATACTAAATTTTAGTTGGTTGATAGTGGTTGTTCAAACCACATGTTACTAAACTTAAAAGTTTTTGAATGGCTTGATCAATCCTTCTCATCTAAAGTAAGGATAGGGAATGGTGAAATTTTACAAGTCAAAGGAAAGGGAGTTGCTACAATCCAATCTCACTTAAGGGCAAAGGTAATCTTAGATGTGTTATATGTGCATAACATTAGTTAGAATCTACATAGTGTAATTCAACTTTTGGAGAAAGGGTTCTTATTAGAATTTTAAAACAAACACCATTCATGATGCATCTGGGTTGAAGATTTTTGTAATACCTATGAAGGGAAAAAGCTTCCACTTAAATGTAAAGTAGGCTAAAAATGTAGCAATGCTTGCTTCCATAATTGAAGTAGACTTATGGCACAAAAGATTGGGGTATCTACACTATGTAGGCATACAAACGCTTCATAAAAAAGAAATGGTGCATGATCTACCAAAAGTATCTGATCTCGAGGTTGTGTGTTAAGCTTGTCAACAAGGAAAACAATCTAGATTGCCTTTCTTAACTAATCAAAGCCAAAGGACTAAAAACAAGTTGGAGTTGTTGCATAGTGACACCTATGGTCCTATGAACATAGATTTGCTCAGTGATAGCAAGTGTTTTATTACTTCTATAGATGATCTTACAAGATTCTATTGGATTTTTCTTTCAAAACGAAAATGAGATACTATAAAGGTGTTTCAAGAGTTCAAAGCTTGTATTGAGAACCAAGTAGGTTACAACATCAAAGCTATTAGATTAGACAATATAACTTAATATACTTTAGGTTTCTTCAAACAAATCTGCCTTGTAGCTGGCATACAATAACAATTCACAGCTCCTTATGCCCCTCAACAAAATGGTGTGAGTGAGAGGATAATGGAGATGTTTAAGTGTTTGCTTCATGAGAAAGCAATGCTTAAAAAGCTCTAGGGTGAAGTTGTGATGACAACAACATATCTAGCAATGGACTCCCAATGAAGGCTTTGCATGAACAAACTCCTTTTCAAGCTTGGTGTAGGAGAAAACCTTCTCTTAGCCATCTAAGAGTATTTGGTAACATTTGCTATACTCATGTCTCTGAAAGAAAAAGAGGTAAACTAGATTCTAAAGTAGAAACAAATGTGTTTGTGGGCTATACAAACACACCAGGCAACTACAAGCTATGCAATCCTCTCACAAATAAGATCTCTATCAGTAGAGATGTTACATTTGTAGAAAAGGAGTCTTGGAATGGGGAGAAAGACAATGCTAAGATTCTATTGCCTTAATCCACATAAATGTAGTAGTCAACTTCAAGGGAATATGAATCTTCAAATGATTTCTTAGATGATGAATTGATAGATCACACATCAGCTAGAGAAACAAGGTCTCTTTCTAATATCTATGAAAGAAGCCTTATAACTGAACTTGAACCATCAAGCTACATAGAGGGCTTAATTGATTTGAGGTGGAGAAAAGCTATGGAAGCTTAAAACAAACCAATTAAAAGAAACAAAACTCAAATCGTAGTGGATAAACCACAAAACAAAAAACCCATGAGAGTCAAATGGGTTTACAGAATTAAGCTAAATCCAAATGGGTCCACAAAAAGATTGAAAGCAAGGTTAGTGGCAAAGCATTATGTTTAGTAGTATGGCATTGACTACTTTGAAAGATTCTCTCTTGTTACTAGATTAGGCATTGTCAAGTTGCTCTTAGTAGTGGCAGTACAAAAAGGTTGGGAGGTTCATCAACTAGATGTATAATTTGCCTTCTTAAATAGTGAGTTATAGGAACAAGTTTTTGTTCAGCAACCAAAAGGCTTCCTCCAACAAGGAGTAGAAGACAAAAGTCCTTTTGCTAAAGAAAGCCTTATATGGTTTAAAGTAGGCAAAAAGGACCTAGTACAACAAGATCAATGACTTCTTATTAAAACTTTCATTCATTAAAAGTAGAAATGAGGCTACCTTATATGTGTAAGCAAGAAAGGAGGAGTTATCAATAGTTTTAATCTATGTTGATGATCTTTTAGTCATTGGAAATAACCTTAAAACAATTGAGCATTTTAAACATGACTTGATGAACATGTTTTAAATGATTGACTTAGGTCAAATCAACTTTTTCCTTGGATTGGAAGAGGATCCAACCAAGGCAAGAATATTTGTGAATCAGAAAATGTATGCAGAAAAGCTCCTTGAAAGATTCTAGATGATGAATTGTAAGAGTTCTAGTACATAATTGGTTGTCGATGCAAGGTTTCTGAAAGAAGATGGAGCACCTAAAGTAGATCTTAACAAGTTTAGGAGTTGAATTGGTTACCAATTATATTGGTCTACATCTAGGCCAGATATTATGTAAGCAGTAAGTCTCCTATCAAGATACATGCATGAACCGCCAAATACCTCTCAAGGCTACAAAGAAAGTTCTTAGATATGTCAAAGGGATAACAACTTATGACGTAAAGTTCAACAAAACTAAGAAGCTCAAAATGGTTGGCTATAATGACTGCAATTAAGGAGGCACTCAAGATGAAATGAAAAGTACTTCAAGGTATTTGTTCACCTTAGGATCAGGTGTGTTTAGCTGGTGCTCAAAAAAACAATTAGCTATTGCATAATCAACAGCAGAAGCTAAGTATTTAGCTACTACTATAGCCGTAAAGCAAGCGATCTAGTTATGAAACATGCTAGCTAATCTACATCAGGCACTAACCAAGCCTACTATGATTTATTGTAACAACTAAGTTGCCACTGCAATCTCTAAAAATCCAGTGCAACATGGAAAGACTAAGCACTTTCTGTTGAAGATTCATTTTGTTAAAGAGGCTCAAGAAAACAATGAAGTTAAGTTGGTATTTTGCTCTTTAGAAAAGCAACTAGCAAACATTTTAACTAAACCACTCCATAGGAGAAGATCCACTGAATTGAGAAACTAGTTAGGGATACAAAGTAATAGCACCAAGGAGGAGTGTTGATGAAAGTTGGTGTTGCTGCTATTTCTCTTTGATGCTGCATTTTTTATTTCTGGTTTCCAGCTTCTACTCGATGTCCAAAAGTTAGTCAAGTTAGTGAGAAGTCAGTTAAAAGTTAGTTATGTTAGTTAACACAATTGTTAGGAAACAATTTCCACCTAGGTTAGCTTACTCAACTAAACTTTTACTTGGTATTATTCAAATTTAAATTTGATGTTATGATTGTAATTCAAATTTCTATTTAAATTTGAATCATTTTGAAACACTAGCTGCTGAAAACTTTGTAAATTTAAATTTGGAAATGTATGATGTAATCAAAGCAACAATGATGCATAAAACTATGGATGACGATCAATGAAAGGTGAATTACTTCTCCTATAAGTCTAAAAAACCTTTTGCTTCTTTCCTTCTATTCTTTCTAGTCAAAAGAAAATAGAAAATTTACAACACCCACATGGAAAATGATGATCAGTAACTTGTCTAGGAATTCGAGCAAACTACTAAATTTGATAAGCTATTTTATATCAATTCCATACATATATGTCCCCTAAAATATAGAAATGAAGCCAAAATTTTGAGACTATAGTTTGATGGCATTTTGAACCAAACTAAATTAAATATAGAAATTGTCAATTACACATATATTTATAAAGACTGCAATATTCCTATGCTATTGTTTATTATGTGATTGATTTCTGTGGTTTTTGTTTGATAGTCACCTAGTTTGATCAAGTCATAGTTTGTCCAGTAACATGCACCAATAGATTAAATGGCTAGTAATGTTTACCATTAAATTCTATGAAGTGGTCAAAATAATACATACTAGTTTCAAACTTCCCCTTTTTCAATGTGGATGACATCTTAGGAAAAACAAGCCAAATTAAAAATGTGCACTAAAATGCTTCTTTTTGGTTGTGCCACTCATGTGCCATCAATATACTTTCCATCCACTAATCATATCACACCAAATGCATGGAGATGGAAAATATAAAAGTGGCTAGAGTCACTAAAAGCTTTTTGAGTGTTAGATATGTTATCATAAAAAAAGCATACTAATTCAATCATTATCTTAGTCATTTGCTAGTACAAAATGCTAGCTTGCTCTATGTCTAAATTTGAAATCAAACTAAATCAAACAATATGTTGATTAACTATTTTGGCTTGGGCATAGCTGGGAGGAAATAGACAAATGAGAGATAGGGGGACCAAATTGAAGAACATTATAAAAATCATAATGAAAAGTAAAAGAGATGGGAGTTAAAAAGGAAATATAGAGAAATCTACAAGCAGTCATAAAATTTTGAAAATTAAAATCTAAATTTTTGGGAAACCATAACTTATGCCTTTCATTTTTGCCTTTAAAAGGCCTGTTTCCATCCATAGATGTTGCACCAAAATAAGAATAGCCATGGAATAGGCATAAGGTTATAGAACAAAATTATTAAGCACCAAAATCATAGATGAAGAAGATCACCTGAAGGATCTATTGTGAGGTTGTTGGTAACCAAATTGTTGTAGACACCATAAAGAACTTAATGTAAGTATCAAATAATAATAGCTGCATACTAAACTCAATGGTTGTATGACAAATTAGAGTTTAGTAATTGTTCAGTAATTAGAGAATGACAACCCACTTGGAGAGAATATTAAATAGAGAGAGTTTTTTAAGGAGATATAATTGTAAATTTGTTTGGTTAATCCAAGAAGGGAGGCTCCCTACTAAGTTATTGTGTGATCATCAAATGATCAGGATAAGTAAAAATTCCATCCAATATGAACTTATTACTATGTTAAGAACATAATCCAATCAATTGACAAATATTAAACATATAAATAACTTACATATTAAGAAGCAATAAGCTTTTATGTGTTGAAAGGGTACCATTCAACTTATTATTTCTAAGAAACTAGGACCAAAGGTAAGACATGCTTAAATATGCAAAAAGCATGTTAAAATCACGATGATAAGAGATAATATATTATAAGTGAGAAAGCTTGCTCAAGTAGAAAAGGGACTCCAAAATCTCTCTCTTGATATTGTTAAAGCTCAAATCATTAAGAAAGGATTGTTATAGTCAAATATTGAAAGGTAATTAAAAACAAAAAAATAATTGCCATGAAAAACAAATGAATAAGCAAGGTTAGTGGGAAAGGTAAAATAGCAATAACAATCAAAAGCTGACCCAACTTAATGACAAGTATAAAATTTAAACCCTATTCTTTAGCCCCATCCTAGCAATGAAAATCCAACATAGAAAGAGAGTAAATGATCCCACAACCAAAATGATGATTAGTAACCTATCTAGGTAGGAATTCAAGTAAGCAACTTAATTTGATGAGCTAATTTATACAAATTTCATACATATATGTCCCCTAATGTCTAAAAATCAAGCTGAAATTTAGAGACTATATTTTGATGACATTTTGAGTCAAACTAAATTAAATATAAAAATTTCCAGCTAGACATATGTCTATAAAGACCACAATAAATGTAACTTAAAGTTATGTCAAACTCTAGTACTTTCCAATATTGGATGGAATTGTACCAGTAATATTGTCATTCCTTAGCACCCTAATGAATACTCAAACAAAATTGTTATGTTACTTCCCACGAGGTCAATGAAGATTTCAAATGAAGCATGACACATATTAGATTTTATGAAAAAGCGCAATTGAGAGTGGAACAATTTTTCGCCTTATAAGATAGCTAGAGACTTCATGTTCCTAACAAAATCCAATGAAGAGGTTCCATTGGATAAATCACTTATTCTCCAAAATTTATATTCGGCAAGAGATTGTTACCCACACATAACATGACCACATGGAGGAAAAGACAAAGTGATATGGACACTCAGAACTATATTAAAGAGGTTAGGTTGGCCAATTTTGATGGGATTAGACCTACGAAAGAGTTGCCTTTAAATTGTTTGCAAAATGGCATACATGATACAATTATTGTATAAAGTCAATGTTCAAAACATAACACTTAAATGCCTATTAACAGACACTCAATCAAATTTCATAAAACAAGAATTTTGAAATTGTAGAAGGAATGTATAAAATTTCTTACAAGCAACTTAGCTTTGACCAATTTCCTATGAAGGCAAGTATTATGCCAGTCAGTTTATTATTTGAATACCATCTAGGAGCAATTATAGGAATTGTTTAATCAAAATATTAGAAATAAAAACATCTATCTAAAGCATTTCAACTATATCTTCGACTAAAAAGGGAATACAAAGTCAAAGTAGGTGAATGCACTCATACTGCTTCCACATTTTGCCAGTTAGCAAATGTTGAAGGAATCTCCCCACTAAATCCATAATTATGAAAAATACTATCAAGAAAAATAATTCTTTTAGCTAGTTTTTCCCTAAGGGCTAAAAACTTCTAAAATTTGTAAACATAATGAAACAACTAGACTCTTGAGAGGTGACAAACATAATGAAATAATTATGGTAAATGAATATAATATCAAAATGTCTAAAGGCCTAATCATTTACACAGCATCATCGAGAGCTTACAAAAATAAAATACCAAAACATCATACTGAGACAGAAGGCCCATATGTGCTTCAAAACATTTAGTTTTTTTTTTTTTTTGGGTATGCTTAAGTAACAGTTCATAGGCTTCATAGCTATGTATATATTTATTAGCTGCATAGATTGCTGCATATTCTTTTCAACCAATACTCAAGTTTCAATTTGTCAATATCCTAAGGTCAACCTCTTCACCAATAGATAACTAGTTATTGACAAAGAAGGAAAGTGGTTCAATATATAATATATACTCTTTAATAAATGATAACATTCAAGATGTTTCATTTTATGGCAATATTTTTACTCCAATCAATACAAAACATGAAATAACCTATTCTAACATACTAAAAAGAAGTCATACAAAATTGATGAATGAATTATTATTCACAAATTTATAGCAGCCAAAATATAAATGCTAATTGGCACTTGGATGTACCAATTACCACTTCACCTTGTCCCAGACTCATATTCATTAAGTAGAATGTTAGGCTATGAAGGTTTGATAGCTAAATAAATTAAGACTTCATGAAAAGTAATTAGTAAGTAATCAATCTTTATCATTTGATGTAATTTGTTTAATTTTAAAAACCATTATTTTGAGGTTTATCTCCTTCATTATTAACTAGAATACATTTAAAATTTAAACATAGGAGAAACTTTTCCAAATACAACTCATGACTTTTGGGGGAAAGAATAATTGTCAACTCAAAATCATTGGATATACAACTTGAATAAGAAACACAAAAAGAGTACGTTCATGCTATTCAAATGTGACATTATGCACATTGCACATAATGAGGATGTAAAGAAGCATTTCTAGAAAAATGAAAGTGCTATAACCATCACTAACCATGGCTCTATCTTATTTGCATCAAAAGTCTGCTATTCAAGATTGACTCTTCCATAAGAGAAAAACATTGCATTCTTCGTACTTCATATACTTAACATTTTACGTTACTAGGACCTTTGTATTCAAGGATCATGGCTGTAGTATCAAAAAAACTGGCAATGTTATGTTTGGCAGCAAAGCTATAGCAGATTATTAGACTTCTAAAATCTACTTCTCCTTCAAACAACCAACCTAGAAGAGGAGCAGCACATTCTGCGCAAAAGAAAGATTGAAAGAACTTACATCAATTGTAACTTTGTACAATTCCCAAGCTCAGAGGGCAGAGATCCAGAGAAATCATTTGTTCCCAAGTAACTATGGCAGTAACAGAAAAACCAGAAAGTGAATTGATGTTGATTCAAAGAATCAAACCCAAGAAGGTAAGTACAGCGAAAGGCAAACCTAATCCCCTTGAGAATAGCAGTTAATAATGCATCAAGTGTGTTGCCAGTACCTTGAAAGAGCGGTGCAAAAATGTCATTATTATAAAAGGATTACTTGTAGTAAGGATGTATCAGATAGCTACATTACTAGTAAAGTAGCAAAGTAGTATTAAACTCACAATTCTCTTAGGTCGGTAAGCAATCCAAATTCCTTCGGAAGCTCACCTGCCAAAGAATTGGCGCATAAAAACCTGCACAAAATAGAAATATAATGTCCAGAAACAAAAAGAATATGATACTGTGTAATGTTCCGCGGTCCAAAATTAGAGACTAAGATCAACTCACAGCCATTGCAAACGAGTCAAATTTCCAATACAAGGATACAGGCTGCTCGTCAAGTAATTGTGATCCACCATAACTATAAGAATGAAAAAAAGCTTAGCATGCTACGCACAAACCTTGTAAGTGGACAAGTAAAACGCTAGTAGTGCAGCACAAATTTTTGTTGCTGAATATAATCCACCATAACTTCATTTACACTAGTAATTTAAGTTGTGCTATAATCAAAAACTATAGAAATGAAGCTTAACTTATGTTTCAAGGGACAAAAATATCAAACTGAAAGGTCAACTAACTAAATATATATGTAGAGCAATGAGAAATCATACAGATTTGTGAGATAAGTCAAAAGTCCACAGATCATCTGGAATACCACCAACAGCATCCAACGCATAAACCCTCCTGCAAATCATTGCTAGAATAAGCAAGCATGAAAAAGGGATACAAAAATATTCTTCAAAGGAGCTTCACTGAAAGTAACGATCCTTCCTAAAAAAACACGACAATAATTGTTGGTAAGCTGTCAAATGCTTTAACTTACATCACACAAATATACCGGATGAAATGAAAAGAATCGTGCTTGAGATCGCAAAAAGGCAAAAACACGCGTTTTTGGGGGTGGGAAAATGTGGAATAAATGAATAATCATGAGAATATACAAATGGTAAAAAAGAAATTGGAGGAAAAATTACAGAGCGGTGATGTGGAAAACAGTGCTGCTTTGGAAAGAACAGTCGCATTTGATGCCTGGGTTGCAGCTGGAGTTATCGATGGTCGGCGAATCGCCTAGGGCTGCTCTGCTGCAGGGCTCTCCGCTTACGTTCCATCGCTGTTGTCGAACTGAACTGGCTGTGTGATGCCCCATGTTTGGAATATGGAGTTTATTGCTCTCGCTGCAAATTCAAAGCACCCAAACTATTAGTATAACCCGAACCTAAAATCGGAAAGACTACTTAAACTTATGTTTGGTGTATCCGAATTTTGAAATACTTGAAACTGGAATGACTCCTAGAGAGAGCCCAGAAAATCAACCCAAATCCGATCCTATTTCTGACAAAATCGGAGTTTACCAGCTATTATGATAGCTTGGTCATAAAGATTACAACATGTACAAAAGGAAAGTTACGAGTTGACATTTCAGTGAAGGGAAAAGGCGAAAGGCGAAAGGCGACAGCAGCAATACACCGCAATCAACCACATAAAATATCCAACAAGCAATGAACTCTTCACTATTCTGCAGCTGAGAAGTGAGAACTGTGTGTCATTGTTATAGTTATAGCCTTATGGCACCAAACCACGGAGTGAGAAGAGAGAGAGAGTTGCAGACCTTCGGTAGGATCTGTAGTAGGATTTGTGGTTTGATTCTGGGCCTTAGCTTTGCCAACCAGAGTTGTGGTGGTGGTGGTGATGATGATGATATTAAAAGCACACAGATTGCAAACACCCACTACTGCTTGTGATCTCACCATGGCTTCAACTTCTTCTTCCTCAGAATTCAAGTATCTTACTTCCACCAACAGAGACAGAAAGAGAGCGGTTTTGCAGAAAGAAAGACACAGCCATGTTTCCATCTACGGAATATTATATAAGTCTAGACATGCATGATCAACTGCAGAATATTAACCGTTTGCAGTTAACTACAACTAATAGTTAATATCTAACGTGTGAGTTAATGTATAATATTTGTGTTCAATTCCTATATATAATAAATGTCTTACTTTCTCAAATTTTATAGCTATGTTGTCAAAAATATTTTTAAGGCAGCCCACACGAGAAAACATAAAATATTTTTTCTATTTCTTATGATGATATTATATCCTTAAAATTAATTAACTAGTTTCAGTTTAAACTAAACACAACCATTTACTGTGTTCCCCAACTTATCAACGATATGCATGAGAACCATCAACGTACTACAAAATTTTTGACTTCTTGATATGACTGGGGCCGTCTTTCACTAAATTTATCTTTAATTCATAAATAATTATTTTTTAATATTTAGTATTAGAGCCTATATTTTAGTTGTATTGCATGAAAATGTTACGATCATCGCAGCAACTTATCCTTTGCCTTTGTGTATGATATGATTTATTCTCAAATTTAGTCGTTCAGGTCCTTTATAGCACTATGATAGTATATTATTATTATTTATCAACTAATTCGAGGGAGTCGATGTTTGCATGATCAAATTATGATATCTTAGAAAGGAACCAACTAGTATGTTATTGTTTAATCCATATACTAGAACAGCTTAAGATAATAGTTCAGTCAAATTCTAAGTCTTTGTAACTTGATGGTTTCGGTTGACTCTAAAAATACCACAAGTCAAGTTTAAGTGGGACCCAAACACTCTAATGTATATTTTCAAGTGTGTGTATGCATGTCATATATGCCCGTTTTGATAATAAAGATTATGCTAGATGATAAGCTGCATGATGATGTATATATATATAATGGAAACACATCATCACTTGGCATCTAGTTTCACACATTATCGATATAAATCTTGACAAGCGGGCGGGGGTGACGGTGACATGTTTATACTAGGGCTTTCTTAAGGGACATTTTATTAAACTATGTGCCATATTCCATTGCATGTCGTATACTCTATTTTGGTAATAACATAATTAAACTTGTAAAGAAGACATGTTGTATGGTATATACGTGTGGTTAACAATTTTATTTTTCAAACTAGTTTTGTAATTATATATAACAAGCAACTAATCCATTTTTAGAAATTAATTTTAAATTCTTTGCTTTTGTTGTTTATTTATCCAAAAATTATTTTTATGATTTTTAATAGTTGTGATACGTGACTTTCTTAAGTTATATATATTGTTTCTTTACCAACTATCCTCTCCTAAATGCCTTTCTATGGGTTGTGTTATTTGCTACAGCCAATGGTTTGGTTGATTTTCAAATCAACACTTTTGATCCTTTGAGTAGTAGATAGCTTAAGGACAAGGCCAAGAAGAATAAAAAGGGCTTCCAAGAATGTAAGTAAGGAGAGGATAGTAAGAAGAAAAGTAAAGGTATTGCTCTAAATCAAGGTAAAGGTAAAACATAAACTCGTTGTTCTATTTGCAAATAAAGGGTGAAAGTGCCTAAAGCAGCACAAATTGAGTACCTTATGGCAGAAAAGGGTGGAATTGACACAAAAAAATAAAAATAGAATCTATTGGAATAAAAAAAGACTGAATGGAGAAATTCATTTTTATTTTAACCATTTTTAAAATTTATCATCTTTTATTGTTGTTTACATAATTTAAATATTAAATTACTCAATATTTATGAAAAAGCGAAAAACAACATTTCTTAATAAAAAATTTAAGATTTTAGTAATTAAATAATTCAATTCAAATGTTATTCAAATATAAAATTTTTTACTATAATTTTTTTTATATTCAATAAGGGTTACTCCAAATTCACTAAAAAAATAAAAATAGTTCACATTTCAATAAAACATGTTTGATTTAGGTATTTGCATTTTTTATTTTAATTGTAATTCAAATTTAAATTCTTTTTATATTATTTACACAATTTAAATAACAAGTCAATTAACATTCAAAAAAAAGTAAAAAATGATAGTTTTGAATTAAAAAAATTTTAAATTTTAATAACTATTTAAATCAAATCAAATATTATTTAAATTTACAATATTTTATTATAATTTTTGCAATTTCAATAAATATTAGTTTAAATCCACCAAAAAGTAAAATAAATTCTTTATGAATAAAAAATATCTAATTTGAGTAATTCATTTTCTATTTTATCCATTATTCAAATTTAATATTTTTTTTTTACAAAATTTATGCATTTTAACTATTAAGTTACACAACATTTATGGAAAAGTAAACCAATGTCATTTTTGAATATAAAATTTAAGATTTTAGTAACTATGTAAATAAATTCAAATGTTATTTATATTTAAAGTCATTATCATTCATTTTTACAATTTTAGTAAAAAGTTATTTTAAATTTACTAAAAAATAAAGTAGATCATATTTGAATAAAAAAATGACTAATTTAAATAATTATATTTTTTTATTTTAATCATTATTTACACTTAAGTTCTTTTTTTATTATTTACATAATTTAGTCAACATTAAAAATAAAAAAGTAAAAAATGACAATTTGAAAAATATAAAACTTAGATTTAGTTGCTATTAAAATCAAATTAAATGTTATTCGAATTTATAATCTTTTATTTTTATTTCTACAATTTCAATAAAAGGTCACTTTAAATTCACTAAAAAAAAAGAACCTATTTGAATAAGAAAGGATTGATTGGAGAAATTCATTTTTATTTTAACCATTTTTCAAATTTAGCATCTTTTATTATTGTTTACATAATTTAAGTATTAAGTTACTTAATATTCATGAAAAAGTAAAAAACGACATTTTTTAAAAGAAAATTCAAGATTTTAGTAATTATATAAATTAATTCAAATGTTATTTAAATATAAAGTCATTCACTATAATTTTTTTACTTTCAATAAATGTTATTCCAAATTCACTAAAAAGTAAAAATAATTCATGTTTTAATAAAACAGGACTAATTTAGGTATTTGCATTTTTTATTCCAACTACAATTTAAATTTAAATTTTTTTATATTATTTATACAATTTAAGTAATAGATTATTTAACATTTAAGAAAAATGGAAAACAACATTTTTGAATAAAAAAATTTTAGATTTTAATACCTATTTAAATTAATCCAAATGTCATTCAAATTTACAATCTTTTATTATAATTTTTGTAATTTTAATAAATAGTTATTTTAATTCTACCAAAAAGTAAAAGAGATACTATTTGAATAAAAAATGACTAATTTGAATAATTCATTTTCTATTCTAACCATTATTCAAATTTAATGTCTTTTTCTACATAATTTATAAACTTTAAGTATTAAATTACTCAACATTTATAAAAGAGTAAAAAATAATATTTTTGAATACAAAGTTCAATATTTTAATAATTATATAAATTAATTCAAAAATTATTAAAATTTAAAGACCTTTACTTTTATTTTCACAATTTTAGTAAAATATTATTCTAAATTTATTAAAAAGTAAAATAGAATACATTTAAATAAAATATGACTAATTTAAGTAATTACACTTTATATTATAACTATAATTCAAATTTAAATTCTTTTTATATTATTTATACAATTTAAATGACAGATTAATCAACATGTAAGAAAATTAAAAAAATGACATTATTAATAAAAAAATTCTTAGATTTTAGTAACTACTTAAATCAAACCAAATGTTTTATTGCAATTTTTTTTTATTTTTGTAAATGGTTAGTTTAAATCGATCAAAAAATATGATAGACACTATTTGAATAAAAATTGACTGATTTAAATAATTTATTTTCTATTTTAATTGTTATTTAAATTTAATATCTTTTTCCATAATTTATGCATTTTAAGTATAAGATCACTCAATATTTATGAAAAAGTAAAAACAACACTTTTGAATACATAGCTTAAGATTTTAATAATTATATAAATCATTCCAAATGTTATTCAATTTCAAAGTCTTTTATTATAATTTTTATAATTTTAATAAATGTTACTTCAAATTCACTGAAAAATAAAATAATTTATATTTGAATAAAATACAAGTGATTTAAATAATTACATTTTTTATTCTAACCATAATACAAATTTAAATTCTTTCTTATATTATTTACATAATTTAAGTAATAAATTAGTTAACATTTAAGAAAAGTAAAAAGATGACACTTTTGAATATAAAACCTTAAATTTTAGTAGCAACTTAAATTAAAACAAATGTTATTCAAAATTAAAATCTTTTATTGTAATTTTTACAATTTTAGTAAAAATTTACTACAACATCACTAACAAGTAATATTGATTATATTTGAATTAAACATGATTAAATTAAGTAATTTTATTTTTTATTCTAACCATAATTTAAATTTAAATTTTTTTATATTATTTACCCAATTTAAGGAATAGGTTAGTTAACATTCAACAAAAAATAAAAAAATGAAAATTTTGAATATAAACCTTAGATTTTAAGATCAATTTAAATCAAATCAAATATTATTCAAATTTACAATTTTTAATTGAAATTTTTATAATATAAGCAAAACATCACTTTAAATTCATCAAAAAGTAAAATAGACCTTATTTGAATAAAAAGATAACTAATTTGAATAATTCATTTTCTATTCTATCTATTATTTAAACTAACACTTTTTTAATAGAATTTATGCATTTTAAATATTATATTACATAACATTTATGGAAAAGTAAAAAATGTCATTTTTGAATATAAAATTCAAGATTTTAGTAATTATATAAATCAATTCAAATATTATTCAAATTTAAGGTCCTTTACTTTCATTTGTGTAATTTCAATAAAAGATTACTCTAAATTTTTTGAAATGTAAAATAGATCATATTTGAATAAAACATGATTTATTTAAGTAATTATATTTTTTATTCTAATTATAATTCAAATATAAATTCTTTTTATATTATTTATACAATTTAATTAAACTTAGTCAACATTTAAGAAAAGTAAAACATGACATTTTTTTTTTCAATACTAAACCTTATCTTTTAGTAATTACTTCAATCGAACGTTATTAAAATTTTGAATATTTTATTTTAATTTTAGTAATTTTAGTAAAAAATTTCTCTAAAATTTCCATAAAAGTAAAATAGGTCATAATTGAATAAAAGTTGACCAATTTGAGCAATTAATTGTCTATGCTAATTATTATTTAAATTTAATATTTTTTTACATAATTTATGCATTTTAAATATTAAGTTACTCAACATTTATGAAAAAAGTAAAAAAAAAAACATTTTGTAATATAAAATTCAAAATTTTAGTAATTATATAAATCAATATAAATGTTATTTTAATTTAATGTCTTTTAATTTCATTTTTATAATTTCAATAAAAGACTACTTTAAATTCACTAAAAAGTAAAATAAATCATATTTTAAAAAAATAAATGATTTAAATAATTATATATTTTATTCTAACTATTATTCAAATTTAAATTTTTTTTATATTATTTATGTGATTTAAATAATAAGTTAATTAACATTAAAGAAAATTAAGAAACAACATTCTTGAATATAAAATTTTATATTTTAGTTGCTACTAAAATAAAAATAATGTTATTAAAATTTACAATTTTTTATTATAATTTCTATGGTTTCAATAAAATGTTACTCTAAATTAAAAAGAAAAAGGTAAAATAGTCTATAGTTAAATAAAAAATGAATAATTTGAGTAATTCATATTCTATTTTAATTGTTATTTAAATTTAATCTCTTTTTATGTAATTTATACAATTTAGATATTAGGTTACTCAACATTCATGAAAAGGTATAAAAGGACATTTTTGAATACAAAATTATAAATTTTAGTAATTATATAAATTAATTTAAATTTTATTAAAATTTAAAATATTTTACTATAATTTTTATAAATTTAGTAAAATATTACCTCAAATTTAATAAAAAAATAAAATAAATCATATTTAAATAAAAATTGACTTAATTAAGTAATTACATTGTTTATTCAAATGTTTGTTTAAAATTAAATCATTTTTATGTTATTTATGTGATTTAAGTAACATATTCATCATCATTCAAGAAAAGTGAAAAATGACATTTTTTTAATACAAAATCCTAATGTTTGATAGTTATTTAAATCAAATTAAATATTATTCAAATTTATAATATTTTATTATAATTTCTACAATTTCAATAAAGTTGCTTTAAATTATCAAAAAGTAAAATAAATTCTATTTAAATAAAAAAAAATGATGGATTATAGTAATTTATTTTATATTCTAACTGTTATTTAAATTTAACGTCTTTTTTTTTAATGTAATTTATAGGCTACTCAACATTCATGAAAAAGCAAAGTAAAAACATTTTTGAATGCAAAACTAATGATTATAGTAATTTCATAAATCAATTCAAATGTTGATGAAAATTAAAGTCATTTACTATAATTTATGCAATTTTAGCAAAATGTTACTTCAAATTGACTAAATAGTAAAATAGATAATATTTGAATAAAAAAACTATTAATTTAAGTAATTGCATTTTTTATTGTAAAGATTATCCAAATTTAAATTCTTTTTATGATATTTATGCAATTTAAGTAATAAGTTAGTTAATATTCAATAAAAGTGAAAAGCACTTTTCAAACACAAAACTGTAAATTTTAGTTGCTACTTAAATCAAACTAAATGTTATTCAAATTTACAATATTTTTTTTGTAATTTATGTAATTTTAGTAAAAAATTGCTCTAAACTTACTAAAAAGTAAAATGAACCCTATTTGGATAATAAATGATTGATTTTCATACATTGCTAATAGAAAAACAAATTGATACCCCTATAGCTCATGAAAAGTCTAAACCAAAACCTAGGCACTGGAGTAACTAATATGATTGCTTAACAATTGACAACATGGTTAAAAAAAAAAAAAAAAACTTAGTGAAAAGTATTAGAATTAAGAATTGCATTCTAAAAATAAAAAAATTAATAAATAAATCAATAAAATAGTAAAACAAGCAACAAATTTGGAAAAAGATATATAAGTAAAAGCCATGAGAAAATGAACCATCCAATGCATATGTAAACAATTGATCCCTCAAAATAGGTCTATGGAATAGTGAGAGTCAAATCAAGACACTACAATCACCCATAAAAGCCAAACATTGGACAAACAAAATCAAAACAAATGTAGTGAATCGTCCAGAAAATGAAAGAAAAAATATTGCAAATAAATTGGTAGGGAGTTTAGTAAAAGGAAGAACAGGAGCAGAAATTAGAGGAACCAAAAACTTAAATGGAGCACCTTTGTTTTGCTCCTAATAGGTGCCTCTCTTCAACAAAATTCAAACATAAACATTAATTCTAATACATCAATCAACAAAGATTCCCACACAAACATGCATATAATACGACAAACCCATAATAGATATTTGATGAAACTCATTGATTGTGTTAATGTTAATCGAAATTAGAAGTTTATTCTGATAAAAGTCAAACTTGTTAAATCTAATTTGAATTTAACTATTTGGATAGATTTTGGTACTTGTAATTATATAAAGGCACACTATCTATATTATTATATGCATACTCCTTAGTTATCATGTGGTGTTTTTATCAAATTAACAAAGTCACAATATTCATATAATTTTCTATTAGTGGTATCAAAGTTAGTTCAATTCAAGAGCTAGTATTATAACGAGTATTTTTGATTCAAATTAAGAGAAAACATATAAGTCTTGCTGAAATTATCACAAAAGTCGTTGAAGCCACCAAAAAAGATTTTAAAGTTATAGAAGTCATAGAAACTACCTTTTGTCAGTGTTGGAAATTTGCTCCTAACCACCACTTACCTTGGTAAAACTCTAAATGTCATAAATCTACAAAATTCTAAAGGTTCACCACTATTTTCCACCACAAACTTTGTTATTGCCACTAGTTGTTGTTGCCCTAAACTTAATGATTTCTACTCAAAAGTCGTTACTCTACCTCTTGAACTCACCGATGTGTCATTATCGTGTCGAAAAAGCTTGCTTCTTCTAGTTGTTTTATCAAATTGGAGGGGTTTGATTAAAAATAAAAAAATGTTTGGGGTCTAATTAGAAATAACAAAAGTTAAGGGGTTAGATTATAGATGATAAAATTTTGGGAACAAATTGCAAATAACAAAAGTTTTGGGGCAAGATCAAAATAGTCATGAATTTCAATATGAATGACACAATCCTTATTTTAATTCCTTTTTTTGATGGGAAAAATTACATCTAATGGTGTGTGCAGATGAAAGTTGTATTTGACTAGAACAAATTGCTAAGTATTGTAGAGAATGAAGTTATAAAACTCACAATTAATGTCATAGAAGCACAAAGAGCTGGTAATTGAGAGTTACAAAAGAAGGATAAAAAAGCACTTTATTTCATCCATCAGTGAGTGAATGATGAAATTTTGAGAAGATTGCATGAGTAATATCATCAAAGTAGGCATAAGATATCTTGATGACATCATTCCAAGGTGCAAACAAAGTTAAAAGGGTGCAACTCTTAGCCTTGTGATGTCAATTTGAACTTTTGTAGATAAAAGCTTCAAAATTAGTTTCAAAGTGCTTACCCTAACAAAGCAAATGAAAATTTATGGAGAGTAGCTAAATGATTAGGTAAAAGTTGAAAAGATCTTATGGACACTTATATCATATCATGGTTGCTATAAAAGAAGCACATAATTTGTCTTAGAAGTCAATTGATGTACTAACGGGCACATTATAAGCTCATGAATAGCACATGAATGAGAAGTGCATTGAGGAGATAGTAAAGTAAGTACTTTAAAGTCAGGCTCCTACCAAAAATAATTAAAATGATGATTTAAAGTAGAAGCAAGGATTTTGTCATGGTAGGGGACAAGGACATGGTAGCAATTACTATAATAATAGAGGTCATAGAGGTTACTATAATAACTATGGAGATGGTGACAATCAATACAATAACCATAGAAGATTAGACAAATTGTATAGAGGTCAACGTTGAGGCTAAGGAAGAGGTTGTGGTAGAGGAAGATATGACAAATCTCACGTTGAGTGTTACTTATGTCACAAGCATAGTCATTATGCTAGTGAGTACAAGTCTCAGGAGCATAATCACATTGTGCACAAAAGGGAGATTTCGATGATAGAAATAAAGTACTTATAATGGTTATTGTAGCTGCTAAAACACCAAACTATAATATCTGGTTCCTTGACATCGAGTGTGCCAATCATATGTGCAAAAAGAAAGAGCTCTTTGTTGAAGTTGATGAGTCAATCCACTCCATAATCAATTTTACTGATGATAGTAGTGTTTTAGTGATAAGAAAGGGGTGAATTCTTATTAAGTTGAAGAATAGGAAACATAATTACATCTTAGATGCATTTTATGTACTAGACATGAAGTGCAACCTATTGAGTTTGGATCAATTTCTTGAAAAGTGGTATAACATATAATTATATGATAACTATCTCTCAATTCTTGATGGGAGAGGTACATTCATCCTTAAATCCCCTTTAACAAAGAACTAAATGTGACCTTAAGAAAATAAGTAAGAAAGTGACCCATAAGAAAGTTACTTTAAGTTCCATCCAAAATTTCTACTTGTATACTTCTATCAAGAATTATTATTTTTTATTTCCACAAAACATATGAATTAAAATGAGCACATTTGTATTTCAAAACATTGGTTTCGCTGAATTTATAAGTTTACATGCATCATTATATCGCACACAAATTTAGTGATTAGCTTAATGTATATTTAAATTTTTTTTCTTTTTTTATTAGTTGTCTGAGAAACATTTAGAGACCTTAAAAAATGCAAGAAGGAAAAGGAAACAAAAGAAATTTAGGAACAATAAAGGGGTTACAATTGAGATAATTATAACATTGATATTTTAAAAGTTTTGAACTAATAATTACATGCATTGTGTATGACGTACATTGTAATTAACATTAGTTAATGGGAATTCTCCAAAATTCAACGCCAAATTCCCTCTTCCTCTTACCTCAATAATGCAAATTCTTTTACCATAATTCCCTTCTTTTAAACCCAACAATTACAAGAATTATGTTGAAAACAATATAATTTTGCACATAGGAAAGCATATTCTTAAACTATTTGTAACAATTATTCTTTTTAACTACTTGTATTAATAGGCATAATGTCCGTAACAATTACTTTAGTTGCAATTGCTAACCATTCACACATTTATCTTTCTAATGAAAAACATGTTTTTTTTTTAATACATCCCTAACATAAAAACAAATTGATACCCACCATAGGCCAAGAAAAGTCTAAACCAAAACTAAGACACTTAGAATAGCTAATATGATTGCTCAACAATTGACAATATGGTAAAAAAAATCTTAGTAAAAAATATTAGATTATTCTAAAAAGAAATCAATAAATAAATCAACAAAATAGTAGAACAAGTAGCAAGTTTAAAAATAGATACACCAAATAAAAGTCATGAGCAAATGAGCTACCCAACACGAGTATAAACAATCGATCCCTCAAAACAAGTATATGGCACAGTGAGAGTCAACCTAGAACACTAGAATCACTAACAATAGCCAAATATTGGACAATCAAAATTCAAAACACATGTAATGAATAGTCTAGAAAATGGAAAAAAATAATTCAAAAAATGGTGGGTAGTTTAGTCAAGTGTAGGAGCATAAATGAGAGGAACCAAGAAGCTAAATGGAGCACCTTTATTTTGCTTCCTAATAAGCACCTCTCTTCAACAAAATTTAGACATAAACATCAATCCCAATCAATAATACATCAATTAACAAAGATTTTACAACAAAAACACGTGTATAAATGATGAACCCACAATAAATATTTGACAAAAACTCCCAATCAAAAGCATAGGGATTGGACAATAAGGCCATAATAGGGTGTTGATTTGGAAAGCGCTTGTTCTTTGTCCAAATCTAAAAGGCTTGTTAGCCATTTGAGTTGGATTTTGACCTTTACTAGAATAATGCAAGATGTAAATGTTACAATTAATCTGTATAAAATGTGTTAATTTTAATTTGCTTTAAATTAAATACATTGTCATTTGCTTAAAATAATTAGTTATTTATAGTAGCCATCTACGATAATTTGTTTATATATATGATACCAACTACATATGTTAAATATTCAAAACAAAGTCTTACCTAAATTCCTTTTGGGCTAGTGTAAATGTAAATTCAATTGCCTAAGCCCATTTACAAGTGGTAGGCTTAGTGAGAAAGGCTAAGCCAATGATACACTCTAGAAAGAGTTTGGAGTCGAACAAATCCCTCACATTACAAGTGGAAAACAAATAATCATCTTTACTTTAACTTCACAAAGCTAAGATTTGGTTGTTCATGCCAGACACTTGGTGGGCATTAAGCTTCTTTATCTTAAAGATGGTTACAGGTTTAGTGATGGGCTTAGATGTGTGTAATTCAGCTTGAATAATGGGCCATAGACAAATTGCATTCAATGAGCTTGTTTAATTGAAAGTTTCAAATGGGACATAGATAAATTTGCTAGCTTAATCATTTTTATAAACATCTGTAAGACTAGGTTGCTAGGTTTCGAGTAACAAAAATATATTGCATTTTTTTACCACGTCAAATGTTACGATTACAGATACAAATTATGCAAATTCAACGACTTGCTACCTTGTTCAGTTTTTCTTTAAAAGGGAGAAAACTTTGAAAATAACCATATTCCATTAAGGTGTAGTATAGACAAAATCTAATAAAAAATATTAAAATAAAATATTAAAATACAACATTATGAGTGTCATCATAACCTTATTCAAAATAAACAAATAATTATTATTAAAAATTAAATTTTGACAATAAATAACATAAAAATACAACATAGACTAAGAAACCAACATTAAAATATAACAAATAACATTAAAATATAAGAGTATAACTAACAAACTCATTAGATGGACTAATATAAGGATTGTTAATGTTTTATTCAACTAGAGTTACTACCTCCTTAACTTTACTACATTCATCCTTAACTTCAAAATAATTGCATAAAACAATAATAATCAAAATTACATTAGGTGGATTATTTTTGAAGGAAAAACTTGCCAATAGATCCATGAACACCATCATGAGGATATATGCTTTTTGTAAGGGAGACGATCCTTAACATAAGCAAATGCAAAAAATGGCAAGTATAAACAACACATTAAAAATTTTGAATTGGCATAATCATGAAAGGGAAGTGTCTTAGGAGGAGTTAACATCCCCCTTAAAAAGAAATTGTTAAGTGGCTTTGAGAAGCAGAAAGAAGGCATTAAAATTTTTTTAAATTAATTTCTATTTTTATGAATTTTTTAGTAGTATTTTTGTAAATTTTCAAAATTAATTTTTATTTTTAAAAAATTTTCAAGATTTTTAGAAAGTTTAAGAATTGTTTTCTTTTTATTTTTTTTTCAAAATTTATTTGTACGTTTAGAATTTTTGTAAATTTTTTAAAATTAATTTTTAATTTTTAAATTTTTTTTTCAAAATAATGTTATATCATTGTTGGCATAATTTTTTATTTGACAAATTTAATACACATATTAACTCTTATATGATAAAAATAATGAATAATTAATGAAAATTTGTATATAGTATTTGATGAAATAAATGTAATGAGTGTAATATAAAAATTAAAAAAAAAACTTTAAATGTAATTTAAAAATAGACAAACTTAATGGGGAAATTTTAGTTTTTGCTTGAAAATTATAATAATGATGGTTAAGTTACACATTTGTGTATCATCCATATGCGGCCAACCATTTTATTTACATTGTTTGCTAATTTGTATCAATTGGACTAGCTAATTCAATCTTGATCTTCTATTGAATCACACGATCATAATCATGTGTGTAATTATCATTAGTTAGTCCCACTAAGAGGTTCGTTGCATTCTCAATCAAATTGATTAGTTGTCCATTTTTGCATTATTTAAGAGCAATTTCCCTCCTTTTTGCCTTAGCCCTCCCTCTCTCTGTCTCTCTCTCTCTCTCTCCCCCCTTCATGCATAACCTATCTTTTTCCTTTTTCTCTTGCTCCTTTACTCTCCCACACTCCCATGCTGTACAAGTCATTTTGTTAATTAGATTGTCTCATCAAATTCATAGATTCTTTTTGATACACATATCTGGAGACTCATTGGCATCTTTAGATATTTTCACAAATCATTCTTCAATGATTTAAACCAAAACATCTAATGGATCCAATCCATTTTGTTAATTAATAGGTATTTAAGAAAAATTAGACAAGATTGAACAAATGAACAAAAATGCTTCTTGTTTTTATTACTGATAAAGGGAAAAGTAGTGGTCTTGTACAATTGTCTATACCCACTAAAGCTTTCCTTTGATGTCACATACTTTATGTAGATACTGGAAAACCACTTGCAAATTTCTAAGGATCCTAACAATCCTAGAGGCATAACTAAATGTTTTTGTTTGAAAACCACCTAGTAGTTAAGGTCAAATCTAAACCTAATATGGGTAAAAATAATAATTCTAAAGGCTTCTTGAACATAGAGGTAGCCTTTGGTATATTCAAAATCATTATAGCTATGTTAGAAAGTTGTTTGCATTTTTCCAAAGCCTTGGCTTTTCTTGTGAATCAAAGTACATCGGTTACATTGATCAATTATGCTTGCATTTAACAACTCCTTCTCGGTCTCCAACTGCAAGTCAAAGCCATGAAGCCTACTTCTTGAACTTACTAAACTCACATGAATCTATCCCTAGGTAAACCTTCAAAGGAATTAAAAAAAGTCAATGTCTGAATCTAAGCTTCAATAAATCTAAGAATAAGTTGTCTATTCTTTTATCTTTATGTTGAGGAATCAAGAAACAAATTAATTGATTCATCAAAACACTTGATCGATAAATAATAAGAAGGTAACTTTTTATAAATTTTTAATTTCACCATAATTAACTTAGCTTTATCCTAGAGAGGAAAAAAATGAATTTAGTATATAATACATGCAAAAGATTATGAGACTAACAATTCACACCAAGTGGTCTCCAATGTAGTTCAATTCAAGAAGCTAAATTAAATACATGACACAAAACTCCAATCAAAAAACAACCATTCTCTCTCTCTCTCTCTCTCTAATTTTTTTTCTTAGCCCCAAAAAAGGGTTTTACTTGAGCAATTGTCTCAGGTGACACATTATCTCATCTAGTAGCAACCATCTTTAATAAACCCCTTGTTGTTGCACCAAAAAAGTAATTCAATCCAAGCAACTAGCATGTATAATGAAAAATATTTTTAAGAAGAGGCTAATATTGTATTATGATATTTACATTTTTCCTTTTGTTAATAGTAAGGGGCTGTGTCTTGCCATATGGAAGCTAAAGTTTTGAGTCCTTAGGTTAATTAGCTTCCATGGAGGAAGCATGAAAGTATAATCATATTCCACCTTTGTGATTTCGTATCACTCAAACTTTCAAAATAATATCGAATAACTTTGTTAGATGTTTAGCCCACCTATCATGACTATTTCAATGATTTGATATCAAGATTAGTTAATATATTTATATTGGGATTGTAATAAAGATAGATGCTAGATGATAGGAATTCAACTGAAGCCCACAAAGATAATGATCTTAGAGACCACGTAGTATGCAAGAATCAAGACTACAACTTCTCTTTGAAGGAGAACTTATGGAAGATAACTTTTTAAGTTATAATTTTTGGCCTTATTTATTAAAGGAAAGGGACCAAGCTTGTCACAAGCTTAACCCACAAGATCTAATCAAAACCAGTTACATAGCCCAACGGGGACTGGGTCACTGGTCACTGGCTAATATCTATAATTTTTATGTTTGTTTTCAAATTTGATTCTTTATTTTTCTTTTATTTATTAGTAACAAAATTACACTTTTTTATATATTATTTCCTAAGAAACTAATTACTTGAACATAAAAATACATATTGTCAGATATTGCTAATAAAGTATCATTATACTAAACTAAAAATTCAAATAGACATTTGATGGGTCAGGGACTATGGCAGCCTTGCTTTGTTGTTACTGGTTAGAAATTGGAAGACCATTGATTCTTATCAGTTACAAAATTTTGGAAACTATGAAGGATTACTTATTTAGCTGAAAACTAGAATGATTAATATTTATTTATTATATTAACTAAAATGAAACACCAACATAACCATTTTTATTTTGGCTGGAATTATGCTACCAAAATTTTATTGACATGGCCGTACCCAACTAACAATACATATATTTTTGAGAAAGCAAACATTAATAAAAGGGTAAGTGATTCTTTTTCATTATTAGTGGATTGTTTGGCATTAGTGGAGAAACCTATTTAGCCGGTCTAAGTCCTTGTTTCCAAAAGTTTAATAGAGAATCACTGAAAGAAAAGTTCAAATAAATTGAAATGGTGACATAGTATTAATGGTTTCATTTTTCTTTCATATTATTTTTCAAGTTGGGCAAATGACACCAACAATTAATGGTGGGTTGCGTGTGCTACATTGACCAACTAATGGCATAGTCCACAAAAATTTTGAATGGAAAAAATTATTAAAATTATCAACTTTCTGTGGATGATTTGAAAAATACAAATTCAAGTTGACAAAATTTTATAAATTGCTAGCCTATTTATAAGCTTCTGCCAATTTGTTCCTTACTTCCTCTACAAGACTTCCTCAATTGGTAAGGCTAGTTTCTAGTTTCTAGTTTCAGGCCTTGGCGGGAGAAAGAAAGGTGATAGATGGAAAGTTCCCTTGTAGAGATGAGAAAAATAATACATGGTACAAATTTTGTGGAAGGTAGGTGGAGCGTTCCTGCTGGCCATTCAATAGCTAGTAACTTGCACACAACCAACTCCTATGATTAGCACAACTCCAATAGGGAAATATTATGTGCAATCTAATCAAAATTTGGCTCATATCACTTGAGGTGTCACAAAGACAAAAAATCATATTTTTTCAAAATTTTAAATTATCATGTAAAAAAATTATCTATATAATGAATATGAAAGAAGGTGTGGGGCCTATAATGTTATGTTAAGATCACTCTAGCTAAATTCTAGCTAGATCAATCATCTGGCCACATAATGAAACTCTAACACAAAAATGGTAATCAATTATCTGTTTTTTATCATTGCATGCATAATCCCACATTGTATTATGTATTTTTTTTTTATTTACTGTTATGATTTTCTATTGGTGTTGAGCTAAAGAGTTAAAAGTAAAGATTCATCAAATGAGAAAAGGTCCTAACATTAGGTGATGAACATATCCTAACCTTAGGTAATGGACATTAACCAAAAATCACTTAAAGCACCAACATGCATGCATTCACAGAAAAATTGCATTTGACAAGCTTGTCTAAATGAAAGTTTCAAATGGGATACTGGCAAATTTGCTGGCTTAATTATTTTTATAGATGTCTATAAGATTAGGCCGCTAGGTTCTATGTAGCAAAAATAGATTACATCCTTTTACCATATCAAATGGTATAATTACAAATACAAATTATGCAAATTCAACATCTTGTTGTCTTGTTTAGCTTTTCTTTAAAGGGGAGAAAGTTTTGGAAATAATTGTATTCCACTAAGGTATAATGTAGATGAAATCTAATAAAAAATATTAAAATAAATAACTAAAATATAACACTATAAGTGCCTTCATAATCTTATTCAAAATAAATAAATAATTATTATTAAAAAGTTAAAAGTTGACAATAAATAAATAAAAAAATACAATAGAAACTAAGAAACTAACATTGAAATACAAGAGTGTAACCATAGAGCCTAAAGAAGAAACTCATTAGAAGGACTAATTGAAAGATTCTAAATGTTCTCTACAACCAGAGTTGCTTCCCCCTCAACTTTTCTGTGTTCATTCTTAGCTTCAAAATAATTGTGTAAAACAATAATTGTAAATACAATATAATCAAAATTGCACTAGGTGGATTGTTTTTTAAGACAAAACTTGCCGCCAAATCTACAAACACCATTGTGGGGATATATGACTTTTGTAAGGGAAAATATGCCTACAATAAACAAATGCAAAAAATGGCAACTGTAAAATAGCACATCACAAATTTTGAATCAACATAATCATGAAAGGAAAGTGTCTGAGGAGCAGCTGACCCCACCCATGTAAAGGAATTACTAAGTAGCTTTGAGAAGGATAGGTGAAGGTAAAGTAACTATTTATTATTCACCACTATCAACTTCAAGACATAAATGACGTATGCAACAAAAAAACATATGATTGTATCAACCACTATTTTTATGTCGATAGCCCACACGATGGGTGGTGGATTGAAACTAACAAAGGTCAAGCAAAAATTAATGGCCAATGTAATTGTGGCTACTACAACAATGATCATACATATCAAAGGATGTCTGACATTGGGAAAAGCCATCTTCATTCAATTTTGAAAAATGAAAGTAAAAAATAGACAACCATAAAAAGATAGCTACAAAAACTATGAAAATTAGTTGCCTATAGCATGATTGAAGCAACATAAAAGCTATAATTTGATATTGACCATAAAGAAGGAGGAAAAAAACTTTTGGTAAGAAGAATGAGAGAATGAGAGGATATATGCACTTCTTTCCGCTCTCTTTTTGTTTCACCAACAAAAATAACCTAAAAGCTTTTAGGTTGTTAGGGTAGTATCTCCGTAACAAAAATCTTTTCCATTTCCCTCCTTTCTTTTGTTGTTGTTGTTGTTGTTTATTTTCTTGTTGGTGCTACTATGGTGAAATGGATGGTTTGGAAAGGGGAGTAGAAGAGAGATGGAATGAGAATGGGGTTGAGGCAATGTAGAGGTAAAGAAGGAGGGGTTTTTAGAGGGAATGCCAGTGTTTGATTTTGATATGTTGTGTGGCAATGAAGACGCAAGGTAAATTAAGAAAGTTGGATACAATTTGTACAACATAAGCTTAAAAATAGAATCATAACTAGAAACCTTTTGGTTTAGTGCAACAAAGAGGAGCCAAGAAGATTTGGAAAAAGTTGATCATTTATTTTTTGGCATATAAGTTTCATTATATATGAAGCTTTTTGAATTAATATTAAAATTTTAAAAATAGAATTGGTTATTAAATTAAAAATTTAAAAATTTTAATATTTAATTAATTAAATTAAAATTAAATTGATAAAATTTATATATAGTATTAAATATATAAAAAATTTATATATATATAATATAAAAATATTGATAACAAAATATAATTATATATAAAAGTTGCTAGCTTTTCTTGTAACATAGTGATGGATTAGTCATCAAAGGAGTTCATACATAGAAGCTCCTTGCAACAATGCATCCAAAAAAAGAAAACAAAAACCCACATGCATATCATTATGTGCCAGCAAAAAGAACAGATGAAAACATTGCACCTTGTAAGGAATAGATGAAAACATCACACCCTTGTAAGGAACAGATGAAAATATCGCACCCTTGTAAGTAAACAGATGGTAATTTAGTCATATCATCCTATCTAGCACTCTTTGATGTTGTAAATATCTCCAAAAAAAATACATGCATCTACTATTGCTGATCTATAAGAAAATGACTTCAAATTTCATCCAAATATTATACTGGCATACATTTATTGAGGCCAAATTTTTTATTCTTGAAAGATATGTGAATCAAAACAGGCACATTTGTATTTTAAAATGTTGGCTTTGCCAAATTTATAAGTGTACGTGCATCATTATATTACATAGAATTTTAGTAATTAGTTTAGTGTATGAATAAGTTTTTTCTTTTTCATTAATTGTCTAAGAAATATTTGGAGACCAAACAAATGCAAAAAAAAAAAAAGAGAAATAGAAGAAATTTAGGAACAATAAAAGGGTAACAATTGAGATAATTATAGGATTGATATTTTGAAAGTTCAAAATTAATAATTACATTATTTGCCTATGACATTAAAACATTATGGTTAACATGAATTATTGGAAGGCTTGATCAGCAAGATAAGAATATGAAGAGACTCTTGTAGGGGTGTGATTATAAATTTCTTTCTAGTCAAGCAAGTTGGCCCCCTTAACTAAAAAAAAATAAAATTGCAAATTGACCCTAGGCACTACAAAAAGTTACAAGGGAAGTGGAATAGTTGGTCAAATTGAAACAAGTGGTGGCCTACAGGTCCACCATATCCTAGAATGAAACATCACCATGTGTCCATCTTATCCTTTTTCCCAACTTTTTTCATCTTGGCATGGGCCCCACCAGGCCCTCAACTTTCCCTCTCCCCAATACCCTTCAAATAGTGTCTAAAACACCAAGAAACCTGAAGTTCCCGACTTCTCCCTAGGATCGACTAGTTCATGATACTAAGAGGGGGGTGAATCAGTATCACCACAATTTGCAATTCGCAGGTAAGTGAACAACTTTAACCTCTTCTTAAAGCAAACTCTTTCTCAGACTCGACTAAGGTAGATCTATTGCTACCTACTAATCACAATAGTCCCCAAAGTCACCTTTCAGACACCTTGCCTAGCAGACAATACGGATGTTCTTGTTTAGGTCTTCGTTAGGTTATGGGTTGGCTGATACTTTAACTGCATTCACAAGTCAATTCAAAACACAGAATGTAAAGTAAATTAAGGACACACGAGATTTACGTGGTTCCGTCAACGTGACGTACATCCACGGTGATAGGGACTCTCCCTCACCGAGACTATCCACTATACTTGAGAATTCAGGTTACAATGGATGTCTTTAATTCTCTGCTCCTTTCACTGTTACAATTACTATGCAAGTACAATACAAAGAGTGTCACTTACTGTATCTACCCTTCTTCTAACTTGTCTTGCCTCTGTTGAATTGAAAGGCTGCTCCACTACCGCTTAGAAGTTTACCGCAATACTCTCTAACCTCTCTTGAAAAAGTCTGAAAATACGTTGAGTTCAATGTTTCACCGAATTCCTTCTCTACGTTGTCTCACACAATTCCTGCTTTCACCGTTTTACGGTCTCACCCGTCTCCTTGTCTCACGATCTCACTGTTCCACGGCTCGTCTGTCCGTTTCTCTCTCTCTTGCTGTCCAGCCGGATTTCTCTCTCTTCTCGCCGGATTTCTCTCTCTTACCGCCGGATTTCTCTCTCTTCCTGCCAGATTTGTCTCACCGTCTGCTGGATTTGTCACCGTCGACTGGATCCCAGTTCTGCCGGATCTCTCACCGTCAACCGGATCTCCTTCTGCCGGATCTCTCACCGTCCCAGCCGGGTCTCTCTCACGCCGTCACTGGATCTCCTCTGTCCCAGCCGGATCTCCTCTGTCCTAGTAGATCTGTCACCGTCCCAGCTGGATCTCCTTCTGCTGTTGCCGGATCTCCTTCTATTGTCGCCGGATCTCCTCTGTCGTCGCCGGATCTCCTTCTGTTGTCGTCGGATCTCCTCTGTTCCGGTTGTCTCCTCTTTCTCTCTCGACGGTTGTTCTTTGTTGCCGTCGGTATCTCTCTCTTCTATGGCCGTCTGGTTTCTTCTTCCGCCGGTCTGCTTTTCTTCGTCCTGCCGTCCAGCCCCGTCTAGCCGTAACCGGTTTTCTCTCCCGTCGGGTTTCTCTTCTTCTTCTGTCAAGATTACTGTTCACGACGGTTACTGTTCACGAGGTTACTGTTCACGACGCTACTGTTCACTCGATTCGTCCGTCGGCTGCACTGTTTACTCTCTTCGTCCTTGCCGGTGGTGTTCTTCCGTGTAGGGTTTTGTATTCTCTTTAGTTAGTCAGTTGTCTAAGTTTTGTTGAATGCTCAATATTGCCGACGCACCCTGTTCTTTGTCTTCTAATACCATTATATACTCTACTCCATGAAACCCTAATAGGGTTTACACGGCAATTTTACATTCTTGCCCTTCCGTGTGGTTTTACCTTTTTGCCCTTCCATGTGGGTTTACTTTCTTGCACTCGTAAACCTAATTGATAACAATTACAACTCATACAAGGTTGTGGGAACAACAATCTCCCCCTTTGTAATTGTTGGCAACACTTATAATAAAAACCATTATGCAGCAGTTTCAACTCCCCCTAAATATGCACTCTCCTTTGTTAACAGCTCCCCCTGCACTGTTGCTTCTCTCCCCCTTTGCCAACCAATTACAAATTTGAAAAATTCGCAAAGTGAAGATGGAGGATTTACCTGAACTTCAGGCTTAAGGAGGCATTTGCACAAGATAGACTCCATCTGTGCTTTTCAAACAGCTCTGTGGACAGAGGTTTAGTTAGAATATCTGAAATTTGATCTCTAGTACCAACATACTCCAACTGAATTGTACCCTGTTCTACTTGATCTTTGATGAAGTGATACCGGATGTCAATATGCTTGCTTCTCGAATGTTGAACCGGATTCTTGCTGAGATCAATAGCACTTTGATTATCACAAAGTATACTCACTGGTAATTTCATTTCAACACCCAAGTCTGCCAATTGTCTTAGCATCCATATCACCTGTGTACATGCTGCACAAGCAGCCATATACTCAGCCTCAGCTGTGCTCAAAGCAACATTGTTTTGCTTTCTACTTAACCATGCAACACACTTTGAACCCAAGTAGAAGCTGCAGCCGCTGGTTGATTTTCTATCATCTATACTTCTTGCCTAGTCTGCATCAGTGTATGCTTGTAGTTTAATAGAATCCATGGTTAGATACCACAAACCCATTTCCAATGTTCCTTTGAGGTACCTTAGGATTCTTTTCACTGCCAACACATAAGACTCTTTAGGATCAGCTTGGAATCTGTTGGCAGTACACACAGCTTGCATAAGATCAGGCCTTGATGTCGTAAGGTACAGAAGGCTCCCTATCATCTTCCTATACTCTGTAGGGCTTGTACTCCTTCCCTCCTGATCTTTTGTTAACTTGTAGCCCACTATCATAGGGGTACTAACAGATCTGCTATCTTTCATGCCAAACCTTTTCAGCATCTCTTTGGCATATTTCGTCTGAGAAATAAAGATACCTTCTTCACACTGCTTTATCTATAATCCAAGAAAGTACGTCATTTCTCCAATCAATGACATCTCAAATTCCTCACTCATCTTCTGTGCAAAATCTTGGCATAATTCAGAGTGATCCCCTCCAAAGATAATGTCATCTACATATACTATGGTTATCAGCTGGTCTTTCTCTGAGTTGAACACATATAAGTTATTATCAACCGTTCCTTTTCTGAAGTTCAACCTTCTTAAGTACGCATCCAGCCTACTGTACCATGCTCTTGGAGCTTGCTTAAGACCATACAAGGCTTTCTTCAGCTTGCACACTTGTGTCTCATCCTCACTGATTTGTACTCCATCGGGTTGTTCAATATACACTTCTTCTTTCAGGAGCCCATTCAGAAAGGCAGATTTCACATCCATCTGATAGACTTTATACCTCTTGTGTGCTGCTAAAGCTAAGAACATTCTGATAGTTTCTAACCTTGCTACTGGTGCAAAAGTTTCATCAACATCTACCCCTTCTATCTGAGTGTAGCCTTTGTAAACCAGCCTGGCCTTGTTCCTTACCACTTTGCCATCTTCATTATGTTTATTCCTAAACACCCACTTTGTTCCTATGACATTCTTATTAGTGGGTCTTGGAACCAGCTCCCATGTATCAATCTTCTCAATTTGATCTAGCTCCTCATTGATAGCTTTGACCCAGGCTTGGTCTTGAATAGCCTCTTCAACAGATTTAGGTTCAACTTGTGAGAGCAGAGCAGTAGCTCCCACCATTCTTCTTCTTGTTGTAACTCCTGTTGATGGGTCACCTATGATCTGATCTCCTTGATGAGCACTGGTCCATGTTTTCTTTGTCCTTCTTCCTTGCACCGTCTTAGTTGCAAGAGGATCTCTTTCTTCATCTTCAGACTCACTCTTCTCCGAGTCTAAACTTACTTCTTGATCCTTTTCTTTAGATTGGTCTGATTCTTCATCTACATTGAAGTCATCTTCTTCATTGTCCTTAGCTTCTCCATTCTGCATTGTTTTCCAGTTCTCATCTATTCTCACATCACTGGTAGTGATTACTTTTCCCAACTTATGTAGGAAAACTCTGTAACCTTTTGTCTTTGCTGAGTATCCCACAAAGATGCCTTCATCAGACCTAGCGTTGAATTTTCCCAAATTTTGCTCCTTGTTCTTCACAAAACATGGGCTGCCAAAGACTCTGAGATACTTGACTGTTGTCTTCTTCCCACTCCATAACTCATATGGAGTCTTATTAGTATTGGGCCTTAGTAGAACTCTGTTCAGTAGGTGCACGGCTGTAAATGTTGCTTCTGTCCAAAATCTTGTGTGAAGCTTGGATTCCAGTAATAGAGTTCTTGCCATTTCAACCACAGCTCTATTCTTCCTCTCTACCACCCTGTTCTGTTGAGGTGTTCTTGTTGCTGCCATCTGATGGTGAATTCCATACTTCTCAAGGTAATCTTCAAAAGCTCCATTTGTGAATTCAGTGCCGTGATCTGACCTCAATACTTTGATCTTCTTTCCACTCTCATTTTCAGCCAATCTTCTGTATCTCTTGAAGTAATTCAGGACTTCTGACTTGTGTTTGAGGTGCATGATGCAGGTCTTTCTAGAATAATCATCAACAAATAAGACGAAATACCTCTCACCTTTCAACCCTTTTGTTCTCATCGGCCCACACAAATCAGTATGCACAATGTCAAGCACTACTTCAGAACTGAACTCTTTGGTCTTATACTGCTTTCTGACATGTTTTCCTTTAAAGCATGCTGAGCAAACATACTCTCTCTCTCTCTTGAGGTCAGGAATATCTCTGATTACATGAGTAGTGGTCAGCTTCCTCATGTTCTTCTGTGATAAGTGTCCCAGCCTCCTATGCCAGAGTTGATTTTCTTCTTCTTTGGTGAGTAAACAGCTGCTTGTCTTGTCTTCATCAATCACATATAAATTTCCAAGCTGTTCTCTTCCCGGCTGCAACAGTATTGCCTTCTTTACTCTTTACCTGGCAACCTGTTTTTGTGAATATTACCTTATGGTCTTCGTTGCATAACTGACTGACAGATGCTAAATTGTATCTGAGTCCTTCAACGTGCAGAATATCTTTCAACTTTCCTCTTCCAATTTTTACTAACCCCCGACCATTGATGTTGAGTGAATCATCATTGCCAAACTTGACTCTGCCTTCTCTTGATTTGCTCAGCTTTGATAATTTACTCTTATCTCCCATCATGTGCGAAGTGCATCCACTATCAAGGATCCACTGCTTATCCTTGTAGTTAGCTTTGAGTGTAATTTCAGCTATATTAGCCACCTCCCTTTTAGCTTTATATTCCTTCTTTTGAACTGGTTGAAAGATAGCTTTCTCCTTTTTCTCAGCTTTGACTGCACTGCTTGTTTTCACTGTGCCATTGAGTGCCTTCTCTTGCTCAGGGAGAAGTGTCATGCATCTCTTGGCATTATGGCCATCCTGCCCACATCTTTCACACTGTCCCAAGTCTGCCAATATAGCAAACTTGTTCTTTGAAACCACTGGTTTGGGCTTCCACCAACAATCCTTGTCAGTGTGTCCTTGCCTTTTACAGTATGTGTAAGAACTCATGACAGGTGTTCTCTTCTGAATTCTGTATTGTCTCCCCCTGTATGCAGCATCGCACCTTCTCAAGTTGGAGACATATATTGGTCTTCTCCACCAACAGTTACTCGCCTTATGACCCTAAACTCCACAATAAAGGCAATGACCTTGAAACTGCCTCTTCTTGGGTCTGATCATAGCTTGTCTTCTTCTGTTCATCACTTGCTGTGTAGGCAAAGTAGCTAGCTTCTTTACTTGTGTGACTTTCATTTCAGTCACCTTCTTCTCCTTCTTCTGTTCAACCGTAGCCCTCTGCTGGCTGACTTTCTTTTCGTCCTTCTTGTTTGCCACCCTAGGTTGCTTCTTCAGATCTTTTTTATTCTCAGCTATCTTCTTCTGAGTCACAACCTTCTCTTTCAACTTCTGTGGCACATTTTCATTTTCTTTAGCTAATGCAGCCTCAGATTGCTGCACTTTCTCTACATTCTTCTCTCCTTTTCCAGAACTTGTTTCTCCCATCATTTCAAGCTTCTGCAAGTTCTCTTTGCTGCTTTTGAGTTGTTGCTGAAGTCTTAGCAACTCTTTCTCCATTTCTTCAATTTTTGAAGCCCTTGAGTCAAGCTCTACTATAAGGTCTTCACATATTTTGATCTGTTCCTCAAATCTTCTCTTCAAATCAATATGCTCAGCCCTTATTTCACCGTTTTGACTTTCAGCTTCCTCAGACTTTGCTTCAACTTGTTTTATATGGGCCTCCAACCTTCTTATGGTTCTGCCCCTTCTGATTATCTCCTTTGAAGCTGCTTCCAGCTTAGCTTCAAGATTTGGCTCTTCTTCATCAACTTCCTCTTCCTCTTCAGAGGTTGAGCTACCACTTTGTGCTGATGCCATAAAGACATACTCATTTGATAAGTCTTCATCTTCCTCCTCATCAGCTTCTTTTGTCTGACTCACATAACTCTTGAATGAGCCTCTCATCTTCCTCTGTGGGTTAGCAATCTTCTTATTGGACTTCTTTGATTTGAATGATGATCTTCTCCATCTTGAATTCTGCTCATCGTCACCATCCTCATCTTCATCATCAAGTTTCACTTTGCATTGAGAAGCAAAGTGTCCAGTCTGCCTACATTGATAACATCTCAAGGACAACTGTCCTTTTCCTTTCTTAGACCCCTTTTTGAATTTCCTTGTGAAGTAAGCCAATACTTCACCTTCACTTTCTTCCTCATCATCATCATTATCCTCACTGGATGATTCTTCTTTTTCTTTTATCTTCAAGTGTTTCATAACTTTGAAAGCTGCCTCCTTTGATACCCTTGACGTTGAGGAGCTCTCAGTCGACTTTATTCTTATCTCATATGCAATGAGATTGCACTGAAGATCATGCAGAGACATAGAGTTGAGATCTCTACTCTCCTCTATGGCTGCCACCTTTGAAGCAAACCTCTCAAGCAAAATTCTCAGAATTTTCTTGACAATCGATGAGTCCTTCTTGTTCTTCCCATGACTTCTCAGGTCGTTTACAGCGTCAATAACCCTGGTGAAGAACTCTTGAACTATCTCATTCTTCTGCATTCTGAGAGATTCGTATCTCTCCTTGAACACTTGAAGCTTAGCCTCCTTCATTCTACCATCACCTTCATAGACATTCTGCAATCTATCCCATATCTCCTTGGCAAATTTGCAGTCCATAACTTTAGCATACTCAGCATCTGTCAATGCTGAAATGATGACATTTGAGGCCTTCCCATTTATCTCGAACTGCTTTAACTCCTCTGGGGTTGGGTCTTTACCTTCTTCCGGAGCCACAAAACCCTCATGTACGCATTTCACCACGTTCATGCCCATGGTTGCAAATACCACTTGCATTCTTGCTCTCCACATATGATAGTTGGTTCCGTTGAAGATTGGAACCTTCTTGCTGTAAGTGGTGCTAGTGCTGGTACTAGCTTCCATTTCTCAGTATGCTGAATAAGTCAAATTTCTAGATCCCTTCAAAGTAGTACACCAAGCTGTTAAGCTTCAAACTGGTGAACCAAGGCTCTGATACCAATTGAAGTTCCCGACTTCTCCCTAGGATCTACTAGTTCATGATACTGAGAGGGGGGTGAATCAGTATCACCACAATTTGCAATTCGCAGGTAAGTGAACAACTTCAACCTCTTCTTAAAAGCAAACTCTTTCTTAGACTTGACTAAGGTAGATCTATTGCTACCTACTAATCACAATAGTTCCCAAAGACACCTTTCAGACACCTTGCCTAGCAGACAATACGGATGTTCTTGTTTAGGTTTTCGTTAGGTTATGGGTTGGCTGATACTTTAGCTGCATTCACAAGTAAATTCAAAACACAGAATGTAAAGCAAATTAAGGACACACGAGATTTACGTGGTTCCGTCAACGTGACGTACATCCACGATGGTAGGGACTCTCCCTTACCGAGACTATCCATTATACTTGAGAATTCAGGTTACAATGGATGTCTTTAATTCTCTGCTCCTTTCACTGTTGCAATTACTACGCAAGTATAATACAAAGAGTGTCACTTACTGTATCTACCCTTCTTCTAACTTGTCTTGCCTCTGTTGAATTGAAAGGCTGCTCCACTACCGCTTAGAAGTTTACCGCAACGCTCTCTAACCTCTCTTGAAAAAGTCTGAAAATACGTTGAGTTCAATGCTTCGCTGAATTCCTTCTCTACGTTGTCTCACACAATTCCTGCTTTCACCGTTTTACGGTCTCACCCGTCTCCTTGTCTCATGATCTCACTGTTCCACGGCTCGTCTGTCCGTTTCTCTCTCTCTTGCTGTCCAGCCGGATTTCTCTCTCTTTTCGCGTGATTTCTCTCACCGTCCCAGCCGGCTCTCTCTCACGCCGTCGCCGGATCTCCTCTGTCCCAGCCGGATCTCCTTCTGCTGTTGCCGGATCTCCTCTGTCCTAGCCGGATCTGTCACCGTCCCAGCTGGATCTCCTTCTGCTGTTGCCGGATCTCCTTCTGTTGTCGCCGGATCTCCTCTGTTCCGGTTGTCTCCTCTTTCTCTCTCGACGGTTGTTCTTTGTTGCCATCAGTATCTCTCTCTTCTATGGCCGTTTGGTTTCTTCTTCCGCCGGTCTGCTTTTCTTCGTCCTGCCGTCCAGCCCTGTCTAGCCTTAACCGGTTTTCTCTCCCGTCGGGTTTCTCTTCTTCTTCTGTCAAGATTACTGTTCACAACGGATACTGTTCACGAGGTTACTGTTCATGACGCTACTGTTCACTCGATTCGTCCGTCAGCTGCACTGTTTACTCTCTTCGTCCTTGCCGGTGGTGTTCTTCTGTGTAGGGTTTTGTATTCTCTTTAGTTGGTCGGTTGTCTAAGTTTTGCTGAATGCTCAATATTGCTGACGCACCCTATTCTTTGTCTTCCAAGACCATTATATACTCTACTCCATGAAACCCTAATAGGGTTTACGCGGCGATTTTACATTCTTGCCCTTCCGTGTGGTTTTACCTTTTTACCCTTCCATATGGGTTTACTTTCTTGCACTCGTTAACCTAGTTGACAACAATTACAACCCATATAAGGCTGTGGGAACAACAAAACCGTTAAAGAAAAACCCATCACAAACCCCCTTTCTCTATAAATCAATAAAACCTTAGAAATGGCTACTAATCTCCTTTATTTGAGACCCATGATGGCCTAACCATTTGCCACCTCATTTGGCACCCATAAAGATGACCCAAATCATTGGAAAAGCTCCTTCACCTCACCAAACTAATGGACCCCTCTCTTTGGTTGGTCCTTAGAGGTTGACTACATTGGCTTTGAGGATAAGGTCGATGATGATGTCTTGGGGAAAGAAGAGATCAAATCCAAGTTTAAGACTAAATTGGCCAAATCTTGGTTCCCTCTAGGATGCTTCATAGAGGAAAAGGCTAGGTAGCTCCACATGTTGATTGTCGTCATGTTGTCATTTCACAACACCATGTATCACTCCCCTATTGCCAGTTAGCTCACCTCTATGTTTATGCCCTACTTGGATCAGTAGCTCTCTAACCACTCTCCGAGTTGGTTCTCATTGGCCATTGTCTCATAAGTACATTTCTTTTCCTTTTCATTTTACCTTTTGTTTTTTAATCTTTCAAACATTGTAATATAATTTAGTTCTTGCCTTCTTGGGGCTCCATTAATGTGTTTGATTGGTCTAATCTAGTGACATTTCTTTCAGTTGTAAACTTTTTGTAAAAGATGCTTTGTAATTATCAATGTAATATTGTATAATATTGATTATCATCATTACTAGCTTAGAAAATAAATTATTTGTGATAACATATAAATATGATGAAGAAAGATTTTTGTAACAAAAATGGTGGGTGATGCTTGTGTTGTAGATGTTAATGTGTTTAGTTGTTTAATTATAACTTATACCCATCTTATTAATAATATTAATTGTGCATAAATCTAGTTATTACTAAAATTTAAATAGATAACATAATACTCAATTTCATTTCAATTAATGACTTTATTTTATGTTATTTTATGTATTTACATTGTGTTTTATTTTTATGTATTTAATTAATTAAAGATGCATCGATCTAATGTATAGCAAATTAGTTGTTAATGTCATGTTCATTATTGCATTGGAGGCAATAAGTGTACATTAGCCATTGGAGAAGTTCTAATCAAGAAATCAAGAACCTCCTCCCACTATTACATCCCTAAAAAAAAAAATCTAAAAACCACATGCATATCTTTATTTGCCAACTAGAAGCTTAGATGCAAACATCACACCTTTATAAGTAATTGATGGTAATTTAGTTATATCGTATCTAGCACTCTTTGATGTTATAAATACCTCCAAAGAAAATATGTGCATGTATTATCATTGACCTGCGAGAAAGTAACCTTAAATTCAATCTAAATTTTTTACTCACATACTTCTATCGAGGCTAACTTTTTGAATCCCATAAAATATGCAAATTAGAATAGGCAAATTTATCTTTCAAAATATTGGCTTTGCTAAACTCATAATTGTAATTGCATCATTATATCACATGGAATTTTAGTGATTAGTTTTGTGTATAATCAAATTTTTTTTCTTTTTTATTAGCTATGTAAGAAACATTTGGAGACCCAAAAAAATGCAAAAAGGAAAAGAAAATAGAAGAAATTTAGCAATAATTGAGGGGTTACAATTGAGATAATTATAAGATTGATATTTCGAACATTTTGAGCTAATAATTATATGCATTGCATATGACTTACATTATAATTAACATCAGTCAATGGGATTTCTCCAAAATTCAACCCCAAATCCCCTCTTCCTCTTACCCCATTAATGCAAATTCCTTTACAATAATTCCATTCTTTAATCATGCTAAAAACATCATTATGTACATAAGAAAGTATATTCTCAAACTACTTGTAAGAATTATTCTTTTTAACTACTTGTATGCATAGGCATCATATTTGTAACAATTATTTTAGTTGCAATTGCTAACCATTTACAAATTTATTCTTCCAATGAAAAACATTAATTTTTATTTTAGATTGATTTTCATACATCCTTGTTAGAAAAGCAAATTGATAGCCCCCATAGCCTAAGAAAAGTTTAAGCCATAACTATGACACCTAGAATAGCTAATATGATTGCTCAACAATTGACAATATGAAAAAGAAATTTTAGTGAAAAGTATTAAAATCAAGAATTGCATTCTAAAAACAAATAAATAAATCAACAAAATAGTAGAACAAGCAGCAAGTTTGAAAAAGGACACGCCAAGTAAAAGCCATGAGCAAATGAGCTAGCCAACATAGGCTTAAACAATTGATCTCTCAAAACAAGTCTATGGCATAGTGAGAGTCAAACTAAAACACTACAATCACCCATAAAAGCCATAGATTAGACAATTAAAATTTAAAACACATGTAGTGAATAGTCAAGAGAATGAAAGAAAAAAATAATCACCAAAACAATGGTGGGAGTTAGAGGAAGAATAAAAGCATAAATGGGTGGAACCAAGAATTTGAATAGGGCAACTTTGGTTTTCTTTCTAATGAGCCACTCTTGTCATCAAAATTCAAACATAGACATTAATTCTAATCAATAATACATCAATCAACGAAGCTTTCAAAGCAAAAACATGCGTATAATATGATGGGCCCACAATAGATATTTGACAAAAACTCATTAATTGGAGGCATGGGAATCAAATGATGAGGCCATGATTGGGTATCAATTTAGAAAGCATTTGTTCTTTTTCCAAATCTAGAGGGTGCATTTGCCATTCAAGTTGGGATTTGACCTTTACTAAAATAATGCAGAATGGAAATATTATAGTTAATTTATATAAAATGTGCTAATTTTAATTTGCATTAAATTAAATACATTGTCATATGTCTAAAGCCAACTAATTTAATGCCTACATAATTTTAATAGTTATTTATTTTTCAAAAAAAAAAAAAGAAAATGTCATTAGCACATGTATTTGATGGAATTTTTTCCCTTTTGTTAGGAAATTAGATTTGCCAAATTATTAGGTTTTTTTTTTTGTCAAATTTGAACACAATAACATTTTTTATTATCTAATTTGATCTGAAACTTTTGTATATAAATTTTCAAAGTATTTTGAAATATTTTAATTTAGATGAAGAATAGAGAATTAGCTTTCATTGAAATCATAGTATAAAGTAACAAGTTAAAAGTAAACTAATAGTTATATAAAATAATTTAAAATAATAAATAATTTTTTACAAAGACAATATATTTTTTAAAATAATTTATTATTATTTAAAGAGAGGGATAGAGAAGACAAAAAAAAAAGGAGCTCCTTCATCGATGATCTTGAAAATTAACGCTGATAGTTTTGCTAAAGGAGCTCCTAGTTTGCTTGGTTCAAGGGGTCTTTCCAAAAATGAGTTCAGTAGATAGATCTTTTAGTTCAGAGATATTTGTATGGCTTTGTAAGTTGCATGGGGAGGAGATTTGGGAATATTATTATTATTAAGGCTAATTCAACTTTAGCCCTTCAAGTGTTGGGAAAGATGGGTAAGAGTATGATCTTGAATTAGGATATTTGTGGTATCAAAGTCACTAAACACAAATTTTACTATTCTTTAGGTTTCAAATTCATTATTGCAAAACTTGCAAACATGCAATTTCAAATTTTAATTTAAAAAACAATCATGTGATTTAAAAATAATATATATATATATTGTATAAATTATGATTTAATAATTTTTTTAATAAAAAATAAAAAATTTGACTCTCAATATTTTTGAATTTTTTTTTTGTATATATACATATTATTCATAGAAAAAACAAAAAACACAAATTTTAACTATTTTCAACAATCAACAATTAAATTTTCAATGCATGTTGTCTTTGAGAACTAGAAGTCACGTGTTTAGTGCCATATTTTGTTAAATAGGAAAAGTAACTCTTTTTCCCTAAATTCATGGGAAACTACTATTGTGTTTTATTAATAAGTGAAAATAATTCAAACTTGAAACATGAATACACAAAATAATAGACTTCTAATGATTAATTTCATATCTTATATAAGATAAAAGGGTAGTTATTATATTATCTCGATTTTACAGTCTAACATTAAGAAATATAAATATTATACCATTTGAAAAAATTATATTTTATATTTAAAAAATATTAAATAGATATTATTATTATTATTATTATTATAAAGTAAGTAGATAGGACTCATAAATTTTGGTATGAGAATAACATCAAAATTTATAAAAAATAGGTAAAAAAATAAAGTTTTGGCTACAATTTTTGCTTATCCTTTTTTTCTTAATATATAAATATATATACACACACATAAAATTACACTTATCATAACTTTTGATTAATTTTTTATTTTTTTGTTAGTTCTTCATTATTGTCTTCATAAACTAATTTATGTAATAGCACGTATTCTAAATTTGTTTGAATTAAGTAACTTTATAATGATATAATAATAAAATTTTATAAAAAATTTTTCAAAAAAGATTTAAATTTCAAAAAAATAAAAAAAGTCTTTAAAATTTTTCAAAATAGAAATTAGCTTTTAAAAAGTATGAAAAATTCTAAAAATTGAATTTAATTTTAAAGAACAAAAAAATTATTCACATTAATTTAAAAAAATTTGAAAAAAATAATTTTAAAAATTTATGAAAAATTAAAATTAATTTTAAAAAACAAATAAACTCTAAATTAATTTTAAAAATAGAAAAAATATAAAAATTAGAAAATTTTAAAATTGTATATGAATTTTGAAAAATAGAAAAAATTTTAAATTAATTTCAAAAGAGGAAAAAGATTTAAAAATTAAATATTGATATTAAAAAATTCAAAAAATATATTGAAAAAATTATAAAAAAATATAAAAATAAAATAAATTTTGTTTATGATAATAAAAAATAATAGTGACACAACCCCTTAATTGACAACGTGAACTAATTTAACAAATACATAGTGATACCAAATTTAATTTTTAATATATTTTTGATGAATTATCAATAAGAGAATATATGATATCTCTTTTAAGTTTAAAAATTTAAGAATTAAAATCAACTATCAATAAGTTGTGAAACGTGGCTGTAGCTAACTAAGTAGCAAAGGAGGAGGTGGATGTGGCATGGTAGCAGAGGAAGTGGGAGAGGGTATCAAGGAAACTACAACTGGACATGAGGAGTAATAGGAGGAGATGGAGAGATTCAGGAATGTGGCAACAACATTATCTTAGGCATTGTTGGAGAAAGAGTCTAGAGTGTTCACCAAGTAGATATTCCACTCAAGTCACTGATAATGGAGTAGGCATTAGAATTTTTTAAAATTAATTTTTATTTTTAGGAATCTTTTAGAATTATCTTTATAATTTTTCAAAATTAATTTTTACTTTTAGAAAATTTTCAATTTTTTAAAAAAGTTTAAGAATTGCTTTCTAATTTTTAAGATATAATTCTATTTTCAAAAAAAAAAATTTTATTTATAGAAATTTATTTAGAATTTTTTTATTTTTAAAGTTAATTTTTAATTTTTTTAGAATTCGTAAAAATTAAATTATATTTTTATGTTTTTCTTTTCTATTTTAAGAATTATTTTAAAAAATTTTATATTTATCAAAATTAATTTTTAATTTCACATTTTTTAAAAAAAATTTTGTAATTTTTTCTTTTTTAAATTAATTTCTAATTTTTAATTTAAAAATAATGTTATATCTTTTCTAATCTAATTTTTTATTTAACAAATTTGATACATGTATTAACTATTATATGATAAAAATAATGGATAATTATTAAAAATTCTTATAAAGTATTGGTGAAATAAATGTAATGTGTGTAATATAAAATTTTTTTTAATTGTAATTAAAAAATAGACAAACTTAATAAAAAAATTTTACTTTTTGCTTGAAAAGTATAATAATAATGGTTAAATTATATATTTGTGTATCATTTATATGTGACCAACAATTTTAATTACATTGTTTGCTAATTTGTATCAATCGGACTAATTGATTCAATCATAATCTTCACTTAACAGGTCTAATATGTTCTTAATCAAATTGATTAGTCATCCATTTTTGCAATATTTAAGAGCAACTTCCCTCCTTCCCGCCTTTGCCCTCCCTCTCTCTCCGGTATCTCTCTCTCTCACGCATAACCTGTTTTTTTTCTATTTTATCCCGCTCCTTTATTCTCCCACACTCCCATGCTATACAAGACATTTTGCTGACATCCATAAATAGATTAAAGGTATTTTTGGTATTGCCAATGAATTTTGCTATTGAAAAATGGACTCTACAGAATCATAGAATGTTTCCGTACTGTAGCAAACAAAACATTGTATTTTCCAAACACAAATTTTGACTTATGCTGCCATTGGATTTTACCAAACTTAAGTTATGTGACTTATTCTCCTGTTTTTTTTGTGTGTTAACTAGATTGTCTCATCAAATTCATAGATTCTTTTCGATACATACTTTGGAGACTCGTCGGCATCCCTAGATATTTTCACAAATCCTTCTTCAATGATTTAAACCAAAACTTCCAATGCATCCAATATGTTTTGTTAATTAATAGGCACCTGAGAAGAGTTAGACAAGATTGAACAAAAGAACAAAAATGCTTCCTATTTTTGTTACCGATAAGGGGAAAAGTAGTGGTCCTGCACATTTGTCTAGACCCACTAAAGCATTCCTTTATTATCACATGCTCTATGTGGATACTTGAAAACCACTCACGAATTACCAAGGATCCCAACAATCCTAGAGGCATAGCTAATTGTTATTATTTGCAAACCACCTCGTAGTTGAGGGGAAATCTAAACCCAACATGGGTAAAAATAATAATTCTAAGGGCATCTTAAATACAGAGGCAACCTTTGGTACGTTCGAAATCATTGCAACTATGGTAGAAAGTCATTTGCTTTTTGCCAAATCGTTGGCTTTTCTTGTGAATCAAAGTACGTCGATTGTGTCAATCAATTGTGCTCGCATTTAATAACTCCTTCTCGGTCTCCAGTTGCAAGTCAAGGCCATAAAGCCTACTTCTTGAACTTATTATACTCACATGAATCTATCCTAGGTAAACCATAAAAGGGAAAAAAAAAATCAATGTCAGTTTATTCTAAGCTTCAATAAATCCAAGAATATGTTGTCTATCCTTCTATCTTTATGCTGAGGAATCAATAAATAAATCAATTGATTCATCAAAACACATGATCAATAAATAATGAGAAGGTAACTTCTTATACATTTTTAATTTCACCATGATTAACTTACTTTTATCCCAGCAAAAAAAAAAAGAATTTAGTGTATAATACATGCAAAAGAATATGAGACTAACATTTCACACCAAGTGGTCTCCAATGTTATTCAATTTCAAGTAACTAAATTAAATACATGCTACAAAACTCCAAGTAAAAAATAATCATTCTCTCTCTCTTTTTCTTTTTCTTAGCAGCAAAATAAAGTTTTATTCAAAGGATTGTCTTAGGTGGCACATTATCGCATCTAGTAGCAACCATCTTTAAGAAATCCCTCGTCATTACACTAAAAAAGCAATTCAAGACAAGTGACTAGCTTGTATAATGAAAACGATTTTTAAGAAGAGGTAGGTAAATGAGACCGCCAATTAATGGTGGGTTGTATGTGCTACATCAACCAACTAATGGCATAGTTAACAAAAAATTTGAATGGAGAAAATTATTAAAATTATTAATTTTCTATGGACAATTTGAAAATTATAGACTCAAGTTGACAAAATTTTATAAATTGCTAACCTATCAATTTGAGACTTCTTCAATTGGCAAGGCTAGTTTCTAGTGTCTAGTTTTGAGACCTGGTAAGAAAAAAGAGGTGGTAGGGAGAAAGTTCCCTTGTAGAGATGGGAAAAATGATACATGGTTCAAATTTTGTGGAGGGTAGGTGGAGTGTTCCTATTGGCCGTTCAATAGCCAATAACTTGCAAGTGGCCAAAACCTATGGTTAGCATAGCTCCAATAGGGAAATATTACGTGCGATCTAATCAAAATTCAGCTCACATCACTCTAGGTCTCACAAGGACAAAAATATATTTTTCAAAATTTTAAATTTTCATGTAAAAAAATTATATGTATAATGAATATGAAATAATGTGTGGGGCTTAGAATGTTTTGTTAAGATAACTCTAGCTAAATTCTGGCTAGATCAACATCTGGCCACATAATGAAACTCTAACATGAAAATGGCAATCAATTATTAGTTTATTATCATTGCATGCATAATCCCACATTACATTGTGTGTATTTTTTATTTATTATCATCATCATTATTATTATTTGTGTTGAGCTAAAGAATAAAAATTAAAGACTTATCATATGAGCAAAGATCCTAACATTAGGTGACGAATAGATCCTAACATTAGGCAACAAAAATTCACCAAAAATCACTTAAAAGCATCAACTTGCATGCATTTTTCTTTTCCTTTTTGGCTCCTACAACTACCTTTATGGTTAAGTTGATAATCTATCAATAGAAGTGGTTGCATGATTTATAAAGTTAAGATACTAATGCAAAAAAGTTGGGAGATAGAGAGGCTTCATAGGAAATGGACTCAGCTATGGAGAATGGACCTCTAGGCCTTATGGCAAGAATTTAAGTATTCATTTATCTTCCACCAGCATTGGACTCCCATGCACTTGATTCTGTAATGCTAAAGTGGCTGCCTGCATCAACAACATTGGCTAGGCCTTTATGAACTTCAACACTTGAATACTTAAATTCAATTGGTGGATGCATGTCTAGGTAGACAAGAGGAGTGAATTGATGGAAATATAGGTTGACTGAGGGGAGAAAATTACAAAAGATAGGAACTTTGAGCCTTGATAGTAAGTAAGATACTTGAAGAGTCTTCTATTGGCATTGCTCGTTGAATAATACTTTAGTAGTTTTGAGTTGTGCTTGTCCCACAAATAAATAGCATCATCCTTCACCAACCAAATTTATCAAAATGACAATAATAAACAAATTCATCTCTAATAAAAAAATAAAATGTCCTAGACGATGCAATAGTTGCCACCATGATTGCTACCCCATCTAAGAGTGCACTGACATTTCGTTGTTAGCCAAAAGTTCTACATATGGCTACCTAGATTATTGTGTTTAGATTTGCCATGCACATGAAGGATGATAATATGAACAGTGTATATTGGAAAAAAATCAACAACGTGATTGTAGGAATTGAGGGCCAAACTTGGCACTTGAAAGAAAACTACAAGCCTTTTGGAGTAGCTTGCCATGGTTTTTTCACATCTTGTTTATCCCAACACTACCAAATAAATGGATTAAGGTAGTAGTTTAAAATTGCTACTTTTGATATGAAAATTGTTGCCTAAACTCTAATGTAGTAGTTTTTAGGTCGTTAAATTTGCAAGCATTATAATAGATCTAATGCAATGATTTTCTCTGCCTATAATAGCACATATGAAATCACTACCTAAAGGCAACTTTGGTAACAATTTTATATGATTATCACAATGATTTTTATAATTTTTACATAGTGGTTATGAAATGCATACATAGTGGTTTTGGAGTAAAATACATAACGGTTTTTTGATAGAATATGCAGCAATTGTTTTGTAGAATACATAGTGATTTTTTGTAGAATACGCAATAGTTTTTTAAGAGAAAAGATAACAATTTTTTAAAGAGTAGGTGGTGATTTTTTAAGTGAATAGGCAACAATTTTTTAATAGAATACGAAATAGTTTTTTAAATAATAGGTAGCAACTTTTTAAGAGAATAGGTAGTGGTTTGTTAAGAGAATATGCAATAGTTTTTTAAGAGAATAGGTAGTGGTTTTTTTAAGTGGATAGACAATGGTTTTTTAAGTAATAAACAGTGGTTTTTTAAATAAATAGGAAGTAGTTTTTTAAGAGAATAGGTGACTATTTTTTCAGTAAATATGTAGTGGCTTTTTAAGAAAATATGTAGTAGTTTTCTAATTGTTTTAAAGTTTTGAAACTATGACATTTGTGACAATTATTTGAACAAAACCAAAAGATTGATAACACATGAAGTTGTCTCTAAAGAATGCATTTTGTTGACAATGAAATTAGAAAGCATCTCGCAATATGAACCAAATGTTGTGTAAATAAATACATCAAGCAAAGATCAACATGGGAGAAATGGGTTCTTTCACTCAAGCATAATAAGCATTTGAAATATAAACATTGGGCTTGATTAAGCATAATAAGTAACAACTAGGAGGAGATAGCAACAAAAATTCAACTTAATTTTCTAGACTTAATTCAATTCATTAAAAACTGAAGAATTTCATATGCTATCTACAAAACCTTCAAACTAGAAAGAATAGAGCACAATTGCGTTATCTTTTTCTCCACATCCTTAATTTGCTTATTACTTTTTGCCTTCCACTCTCTTGCTTTCATGAGGAAACTAGCAACAATCTACATACTTCTCCTTAAAAGACTAATGTAGAGAGAGAGAGAGAGAGAGAGAGAGAGAGAGAAAACAAGCATCTAATGCATCCAAAACTAGACATATTGATGCAAAGTATTAGCAATATACCAAATTGCACAACTAGTCTACTATCCATAAAAAGATTTCAATACTAGAATCTCACCTACTTGAAATGCAAAGCCTTAGAGTTTAACAAGCATAAATGAAAGAAATTTCAATAATTGATACATCCTAAATTAATTTTGAGTATGAAACATGAAACATTTTGGATATGAAAGATGCAAATGTATATTGAAAATTTGATATGAAATACGAAAATAGGAAACTTGGAATTTAGGATTTTAATGTTTATTATTTGGTTATGAAGTCATTAGCCTTAAGCAGGAGGATCATCCAATAAAAGATAAAAATGGCTTTTGATCTAAACTTATAAATATTTAAAATAAAGTAACAAACTAAAAATAAGTAAAAAGGAGAAATAAATTACATATTAGCAAAGATTGAGATTAAGAAGAAAACATGAGCAATACTTGAATGCATGGACTGTATGTGCTTTTTGAGGATAAATGGGCCCTTTGCTGTAACTCTTGATTGGGAGCAATGAAAGCATCATTTAGTGAAGGAGATATTGTTGTGTTTAAAGGATGCATGTCAAAATTAATGTTTAGCCCAAGATTTTGTTGTTGCAATTTTTGGAACATTATATAAAAATGTTGGGCTATTGCTATAGTTTGCAATTCCATCCTCTTTTGCAATTTTTATGTATATGCTTTAAGCTTATTTTGCATCTTAGCTTCCACATTCTTCCTAACAAATTACATAAAGTCTGATGGAACTTTGACATCATCTCTAACAACTAATTTGCCTTTCAAAGTAGTGTGGTTCACACCTTTCCCACATAGCCTTACCCTCCCTGAATGATCCTTCCCCATAACTATAGTGAAGGCATATGCATGACTTTGGCTATTTGTTCCCTCCCCTTGAATTTGAAGCTCCTTAATCCAATTCTGGATTCAAAGCAAGTCAAGTTACAAGTGAAAAAATACAATAAAACCTCAAGTCATACATGAAAAAAAAGGGGAAAACAAAAGAAAATGTTTACAATTTACCCAGATGTTTGATTCGATAGTTTATATTCTCTGTTGGATCATCTTTTGTGAGTAGCTTTAAATATATCAAGTTGGGATGGGGAGGTTACTAGGATCTTTAGCTTTTTGATACAAAGACAAACAATAAAATGCAATGAAACAAATTTAAATAAAGTAAATTAAAGGTAAATGCTAGTATCACATTGTAAAGATATACCAAATCATGGTTAGATATGAACCATAAGATTATTGTAGCACATATAACATCTGAATATATTAGTAGTATTTTAGTGATTTACATACCAATTATTCTCGAATCCTAGCAAAATTTTTTCTACTTATGGTGTGCATTCCTATTTTCATTAGCAATTATTAATGTTGGTTCTTGCCACTACTTATAATCTTTAGTAAGGAATAACAAAATGTCAAAATATATTAATATAAAATTGAAAGAAAATATTTGACAAATAAGGAAGAATAAGATAATATTAAACCATTGTTTCTTCAAAATTCCAATATTGTAATAGTTGTCTAAATTGAATCCAAAGGTATATGAGGTGGATGGGTTCTCAGTCTCTCTCCATCAATCTTAAACTTCTTATAGTGTTATTTCTTCAACCTATACTACAAGCCCTCTAACTTGCTCCGATTGTACACATCACCCACTTTCTACCTTCATCATGAACCATATACTTGTCCTATAATCAATTAAAATGTGAAAAAATGTTAATTCTAATGAATACATTTCCATAGAGATAAGGAAGGAAATTTTTAATATAGATTACTTACACAAGCTTCCACAAAGCATTTTTCTTATGATCTAACACATGCTAAGTCTTTACACATAATGGCACCGATCTCACATTCCTAGCCAATGTCCAAAGAAAATTGCTAAACTCACATAGATTTTTATCATTTGGGCCTATAGGTTGATTTTTGACATTTAGGAAAATGGGTTTTTTCTCATCTTGACATCTTACAAGTACTGCTCTCATCATTGTTAGTCCTCTTCCTTTTTTTTTTTTTAATGCATCGAAACAATATTAGTGAAGATATTTAAATATTCAATCTAATAATTAAGATTTCAATGAATCATGTAACTAAGAGATACCTCTTTTAATTACCTTGGATGACTCCTTCTTCTTGTTGCTATTTTCCTAATCCTATCTCCCTGGAAGCTTGTGCTCCCATTTGATCAAAACCTATCCATCTTAATTGTTGATTATCATAATTTGTGTGTACCTTAGGTTGCTACCCACTTACACTAGCTATATGGATTGTTGGCTATCCATCACTTGCTTCTGATGTCTCAATAGACTATGACCCAACACTTGGAAGAGACAAACCCAATCTAACAATATTTGATTAAGGAGTTTGCATCTCTTCTTATGTAAGAGCCTCTTTTGTTCACATTCACCACCTCAAAATACTTAAAAAGGAAGTTGTTATCTTTTTAGTAGTAGATGAGGCCTTCTTTCTTTGAGTGAATTTCTTCTTTATGGCTAATGATTGTCAAATGATTATAAGGAATTAAAAATTACATAAACAGCAAAGTAAAAATGACAATTGTGTTTTTGACATACTATTCATATATTGTGCACATTATATTTCATAAAATCAGTGAATGAATCACAGTTCAATAATACAACAACAACAAAAGAAGAACCTTAAAGTGATAACTCTTAGTGAATATATTAAAGATCAAAACAAGAAAAAGAAATAAAAAACTTATTAACATGTTTTGTCTAATTATTTGCATCCATCCACTCCTAAAGTGTCATTGTCATTCACATTATCTTGCAATTGTTCTAAACCTATTTCAAAAGGTACATCATTTGTGTGTACATCGACTATGGTACCAAGCATGTCTTCTCTCATCAAACTAGATTGCTCAACACTACCAATACCTCTCACATTTGAATTTGCTACCATTGGCTCCCTCTAGAATATATCTTGTACACTTACATTTTCTTCTTCATCCAACCCAAATAATTATTTGGGAAGCTTATGTATTACATAATAAATGCCTTTTTTAGTTAGATCCTCCATGAAAAAAACTTGGTGAACTTGAGACGCCAGTATGCAAAGATCACTTTGATAGCATAATTTGTTGGTGTTAACATGTGCAAGTCCATACTCATCATTCTTTAGCTCAAACCAATCAAATTTAATTAAAACAACATCAAATTAACTCTAGTAGTTCAATTCAATCATTTCTACAATTGACCCATAATAACTTACTTCCCCCTTCATTGGGTTTTGGTTGTTTGAACTAAGAAAGCTATCTGTTAATGTTGCTAGTGCAACACCACTGTTTTGTGCCTTACACCTTGCATCTTGTTCCTTTATGTGGAATCTATAGCCATTAATGACATAACCACTATAACGCTCGGCCATAATATTAGGACCAATAAATAACCATTAAATGTAAGAAGGAACCTCCTTAGTTGCAACTTGAACTTGAAACCAAGTAGAAAAATCTTGACTATAATTTTGTGCTTTGGCCCATCTCTTTTTTTGTCACCACTCATTAATTGTCTATGCTCTTTATAATATAGCCAACAATGAGTAATAGAAAAAACAATATTTTAAGGAGACAATATTAAATGACAATTTAAAGTTTGTACTCGATATATTTCTCCACCTTTTCATCTTTGCAATTAAATAATGAATATCTGTATGCTTGTTTAAGAGAAACAACATCCAAAGTAATGGCCTTACCTTTCCTTTTCCCTTTACCATTAATTGTATGACATTTATTTGGAAATAGTGGTGTTTGCTTCTCTCACAAAAGGAGTCCTCACCTCATCATGCATATATCATGAGTAAAACACCAAAGACTCTTCAACCAAATGCCCTTTCTGCAATGGAACCTTCAAGTTGACTTCTATTATAAACATAGGATTTCAATTTGCACAAATATCTCTTAATCCTAAACATCTAATGATAATGCATAGGCCCACTACGTGCATTTTGACATCAAAGAAACTTGAAGGAAAAATTATCTCTAGTTGACATAGTGTTCCACTAATTTCACCCTGTAAGTGGCCCGAGTCTTCTGACTTTACAACTTTATTACATATTGATTTAAAAAATAATCTCAATCTGGTCAAGGTCACAGAAACATGCTTTGTTAGAGTCTTCCTAACTATAATTGAAAGAAGGCAATGTATCAATAAGTGCATATCATGACTCTTATACCCCAAAATTTTCTTCTCTTTTTCATTCACACATTTCAAAATATTAGATGCACAACCTTGAGGAAGTTTGGCACCTTTTATAATGGTACAAAACATGGCTTTCTCCTCTATGAGACTATGATCCCTATTTCAGAGCCAAGGCTTTGATACCAAATGATATGAACTCCAATTATATGTAAACAGAACCCAACACCAATATTGGTATAGGATCATTCTAACAAAGGTTAAGGGATTTGGAGTTCTGACCCAATGATTATAAACAACCAAGAACCAGAACTATAAGATTTAGATGCCACTCCTAACAACAACAACGTTGAAGAAGATAAGTCTATTGAACCAACACACTCAAGTATGAAAGTTCAGAATTAGTTCTCAAAGAACCAAAGAAAATAGCTCATACATTCATGAAAAATCATGATTCCCCTCTAGCCACCCTTTCTGCCCTTTTTATATGCTAACCCCCAAAAACCTTAACTAATAAGATGGGCTTATTAAGGAAATTTGTTCAACCCACTACATAACAATATAACCCATGAAAATAATCCATTTAAATGCCCAAACATGGGCTCCTAAATCCAACTTCCTTCCTAAGGCCATGGTTCTCAAATTCCTCTACAGATGACACATTTGCAAGCCCTGGTGAAGCCTCTATCATCCTTAACTCGTACCTAGCAACTTCCTAATAGTAAACGTTGCACAACAAGTTGTTGAGAGCTTCCTTTATTTTCTTTGACCTTGCCCTTGTCATTGGTCCTCCAAGGTTTTGCAAAGTATTAACTCCCTTGTTGATTTGAGCTGATACAATATGGCTTCCATCAAATTGGAATGATTGTTAACTACAAGTTGATTATAAGTACTTGATGCAAATTACACGGATATATCCAACTACTCAACTTAACTCAACTATTAAGTCTCTCTGGTAGCTTCCCATCCATAGATTGTAAGTTTAAGTGGTTGGAAAACTTTCCTTTTTATGTTCTTTAATGCAATTTACTATTTTAATTACATGAGCCCTAACAAGTAAAATATTTAATGATTTGATATTCTTTGTTAACAATATAATATACTCAAAAAGTTATAAAAATAATCATATATTGATATGATCATAAGTTAATTCTATACAAAATAATTTGTATTTTTAATTATGGGTTTTAGTTATGATTCTTAAATTATTTCAATTTCAAGTAATTTTAGTTTTGGTCCAAATTCAAACTTCTTTTTAAAAAAGTAAAAATAAAAATAAATATGACCTTTGTTTACTCAATAAATTTGGAGGAAAAACATGAACAAAAGATCGAACACACTTTTAGATTTGGTACATGGAATTTCAATTTTACTTTATTTTAATAATTTTTTCATTCTCATACAAATTTATTTTAATAAAAAAATAAAGTTTTAATTCAAATGTAAAAAAAAAGGTACAAATTTGATCTACTCTATATATATATATATATATTAATTAATTAATAATTAATTCATTTCAAAAGCAAATAAGGTCGTGGCAAGCCCTTGTCAACCAATTTTTTTTTTTTTCGTTTTTGCTTTTTTGAATGTAGGTTGCTATGTAGCATCAAGAATTTCTCTTAATTTCATATTTAGTGTTGCCATATAATATATACACAGACATGATTATCTCAATTTCATAATTGTTGTCGGCATATGTAATTTAGAGTGATGCAACTTATAAGTTCCAACAAGTACATGTAGTGGAAATGTTAGATGTTAAGGTGAATGAGGGAACATTGATCCTAATTAATTTGGTTATTATAATGTTGAAGTCTTGGATATATATTCTCCACCTCATATTATTAACCAATAGGCAATATGTAATAATCACGTTAGAGGTTGCATTTTTATTTGAATTTGCCTTATTTTGTTAACAAAGTCTAAGGTTGCATACAATCATATCCAAAGTTAGAAAATAGGTCATTGGCTAATTGTTGCAGTCATGCTCTCTATTATACTACTAAGTCAGCTTTTGAGTTATGACTTGCTTTATTAATTTCAGTTTTTAAATAGGAACAATGAGTTTAAAGAAATATATTAAATAAAAAGTTGTCATCTAACTATTGTTAGAGGAGAAACAAAGGTTAACATATTGTTGCTCTACACATTCATGTTAACTAGGGATTGGAATAAAAATTCCATGCTAAACATTCATTTTAATTGAGGATTAGAATAAGAAGTCTATGCGAATTAATGACAATAATAATATGTACATATAACTAGCCTTTTTATTCTTTATTTTCTAAATTGGAATTGCTAGTGGGAAGAGTAAGAGTGAAAGGAAGGGATTGTTATTTGTCAAGAGTCATAAGAGTATCTTTTATAAATGAGTTGAAGAGGAATAAGGTTGGTTTTGAGGGAGAGGATGTGGAAAGGAAAGGCTTTGGGTTAGAGAGATTGTAACTTCTTACAAAGAGCACATGCAAAAAAAAAAAAAAAATCTTAATGATCACTCAAAAAGAAGGAATTAATGACTAACACTTAGATAGGTCATGTGATTACAACATGTTTGGTAGTATTATTGGTAAAAATTCAAATCATGACTTCGAAAAAAAGATTCTTCATCTTTTTGTTACCACTTTTGTCCTTTCACTTTATGTGGCAAAAAGGGTTAGAAGGGAAAATTTGAGTAAAAAGGACTTGTCTTTCCTTTTTTTTCTTTTAAATTTCATTTTGCATTATTTTCTTATAGTGACACTTTTTATCATTTTTCTTTCTTGTCCATAAGTTCCTTGGTAGTTTCCATCACTAGCCCACATGTTGCAATTTTAGTAAATAACAACAAGTTAGCAATGTATATACATCTTAGCATTTACCCAATTGTGACCTATGATAGGATATAGATTAATGTTGTAACAATGAAAAACACTCCTCGTATGTGTTGGTATTGACCTAACACAAACTTCCCCTACTACCCAAAATAGACATTTTTCTTTCCACCCTTTGAGTTTTTCTTCACACATATTGACTAAGGATATTCATACCTTCTTTAATCTCTAGATACAAGTAAGTAGACCTAACTACCTTTCATTATTATCCACCATATGAAGATTAAGAAAATAACCACTCCTCTTTTAATTACTGGATGAACATTTTTATTGAAAGTGACTTTAGACTTATCCAGGTTGATTAATTGGCCTGATGCCTATAATTGTAGATGTGTATAGATTCTCTCATAAGAAAACATGATAATTGTTTTCAAGTAATTACAACTCAAAACAAAATGGGAGTGGTAAACAGTGAAGATTTACTTGGTGCAAATGTATATCCTTTTCTTTCTTTTCTTTGGTTGTATATTATATCATGGTTAAAAGACTTTTCAGCATAAACCATGCCTAATTAAGTTTAAGTGAAAATTTATTTTAACTTTTTTTTTTTGAGTAAGTTAAAAATAATTTAATAAAAAAATTAAAAATAAGGTATTTTTTATGGTAAGGTATTTTGATTTACTAAAAGAAAAAAGTGAGTCAAAATAGTAAGCACGTATATTAAAACTTTTTACAAAATTAAGTAAAATTTAAATTTGAATATCATTTATGACTTAGAGGAAAGAATTATAAGAATGAAATTAAATTTTTATTTATATAGGTCGTAGCATGTTTTGATGGATTTTAATTAAATACAATGATAATAACAACAACTTTAATTTTAAATTTAATAAGTTTATATATATATATATATATATATATATATATATATATATATATATATATGTAAGTGCAAAATAATTGTTTGAAGGAAAAAAAAAAAAGAGAAAAGAAAAAGGTTAAATAAGAAACAAAAATATTGTGAGCTTGTTGTGTAGCCCATGGCTACAAAAAATGAATGCATCTTGAAATGGAAAAATATCACACAAGCACCATAAGTACACAATTAAGGAGATTAACTAGCTAAAGACTAGGCCTATCCCACTACCCACTCACTTGTTGTGTAGCCCATGGCTTGCAGTAGTTAAAAGATTACAATGGGCCCACCCAATCTATTTTCACGAGGCACCCTTCTTGTAAAAACTTTCAACTACAATAGTGCAACTCAATATTACAACTATGCATTTGTTTCTTTCCCAATATATAAAAGTCAAAAAGAACAAAAATCCAACTTAAGTACTAATCCCAATAATTTTCAAAAACAAACCAAGTAATTTTAGTATCTAAAAAAATGATCAATTGCATTAAGAATTGGTTATTTAAATTATGATTTTTACAATGATGGGCATAAAGGCAAAATTTTAATTTCATGGTTCAGTATAAAGCAACTTGTGTGAACATTTTTGTGGTACTTTTTTAACCTTGAACCTTGACTTTATTGAGTTATATTTGAGTTGGATAATAATTCTCAAATAACTAAATTCTTAATTTTAATGAATTCAACCTAAGCTATGGCTTACTGACACCAACATGGAGGATGTACATGTGTATTATATGTTTATGGGATTATATAAATTGGTTGTCACAATAGTTAGACAACCATTATTACTCAAAATGAGCATGACCTTTTAGTAACATTTGATTGTTGAAAATTGCCAACTTTTCTTGTAGCATAGTGACTGAATAACCATTGAAAGAATTCTAATCGAAAAGCTCCTTCCAAGAATAAATCCAAAAAGAAGCCAAAAACACACGTGCATGTCTTTTTGCACCAGCAAGAAGCATAGATGGAAACATCACACCCTTGAAAGTAACTAATGGTAATTTAGTCATATCATCCTATCTAGCACTCGTAGATTTTGTAAATATCTCCAAAGAAAATACATACATCTATTATCACTAATTTGTAAGAAAGTGACCTAAATTTCTATCTAAATTTTATACTCACATACTTCCACTAAGACTAACTTGTTGATTCTCAAAAGATATACAACTCAAAATGGGAACATTTCTATTTCAATATGTTAGTTTTGCTAAATTTATAAGTGTACACACATCATTTTCCAAGAAATGTTTTTTATTTTTTTATTGATTTTCTAAGAAACATTTCGAGACCTAAAAAAACACAAAAAGGAAAAAGAAATAGAAGAAGTTTTGGAACAGTAAAGGGTAACAATTGAGATAATTGTTACATTCTATTGAAATTTCAAAATTAATAATTACATTCCTTGCCAATGACACTAAAACATTGTAGTTAATATCATTTATTGGAAGGCTTGATCAATGAGATAAGAATATGATGAGACTCTTGCATGGATGTGATTGCAAATTTCTCTCTAGTCAAGCAAATTGGCCTCTTTTGCTCCAAAAAATAAAGAAACAAAAATTGCAAGTTAACCTCAAGCACTATGAAAAGCAACAAGGGAAGCAAAATAGCATGTCAAAATGCAACAAGTGGTGGCCCACACAACCACTATACCCTAGAATGAAACATTGCAACATGTCCATCTTATCTTATTTCCTAACTTTTTCTTCAGGCCTTGAACTTTCCCTCTCTCCAAATGCCCTTTAAATAGTGCTTAAAACATGAAGAAACCATTAAAGGGAAACCCATCACAAATCCCATTTCTTTATAGATCAATAAAACCCCAAATATGGCTACTAATCTCTTTCATCTGAGACTTGTGATGGTCCAACCATGTGCCACCTCATTTGGCACCTAGAAAGATGACAAAAACAGCCAAAAAAGGCTCCTTTGCCTTGCTGAACTATTGAACCCCTCTCTTTGACTAGTCCTTGGAGGCCAACTACATTTGCTTCAAAGATAAGGTGGATAATGATGTCATGGGAAAAGAAAAGTTTAGATCCTAGGCCAAGACTAAACTGGCCAAATCTTGGTTCCTTATGGAATGCTTCACAAAAGAAAAGGCTAGGTAGCTCCACATGTTGTTGCCAAAACATCATCATTTCATGATGCTATGTATGACTCCCCTATCACCAACTACATCGCGTTCAAGTTTAAGCACCACTTTGATCAGTAACTCTTTGGCCACTCTCTAGGTTGGTTTTTATGGGCCATCATCTCATAAGTACTTTTTCTCCTTTTCATTTTACCCTTTATTTTAATCTTTCAAAATTTGTAATATAATTTAGTTCTTTACTTCTTAGGGTTTCACTAACACGTTTGATTGGTCTAATCTAGTGACATTTCTTTCAGTTGTAAACTTTTGTAAGAAACATTAGAATCAATAATTATCATGGTAATATCATAAAATATTGATTTTCATCATTACCAAGCTTAGAAATTAAATTATTAGTGATAACATATAAATGTGATTAAGAAACAATGGGTGATGCTTATGTTACAGATGTTGACGTGTTTAGTTGTTTAATTATAACTTATGCCTACCTTATTAATAATATTAATTGTGTATAAACTCGATTATTACTAAAATTTAAATAACATAATGATCAATTTCATTTTAATTAGTGACCTTTTATTAAATTTTATTTCATCCACTTATATTGTGGTTTATTTTTATATATTCAATTAATTAAAAATGTATTAATCTAATGTATAGCAAATTAGTCATTAATGTAACATTCATTATTGCGTTGGAGGCAATAAGTGTACATTAGCCATTAAAGGAGTTTTGATTAAGAAATCAAAAAGCTCTTCTTGAGATTGCATCCAATTAAAAAAAATCTAATAACCAGATGCATGTCTTTATCTACTAATAGGAAGCTTAGATGGAAACATCACACCTTAATAAGTAATTGATTGTAATTTAGTCATATCCTATCTAGCATTCTTTAATGTTATAAATATCTCCAAAGAAAAAAATGTACATATATTATTGTTGATTCATAAGAAAGTAACCTTTAGTTTCGTCCAAATTTTCTACTCATATACTTCTGTTAGGGTTAACTTTTTGATTCCCACAAAATATGTGAATCACAAGAGGCACATTTGTCTTTCAAAATGTTGGCTTTGCTAAATTTATAAGTGTACATGCATCATTATATCACATGGAATTTTAGTGATTAGCTTAGTGTATAACTAAATTTTTTTCTTTTTTATTAGTTGTCTAAGAAACATTTGGAGACCCAAAAAAATGCAAGGAAAAAGAAATAAAAAAAAATTGGGAACAATAAAGGGGTTACAATTGAGATAATTATAGGACTGATATTTTGAAAGCTTTAAACTAATAATTACATGTATTGCGTATGACGTGCATTGTAATTAACATCAATTAATGGGATTTTTCCAAAATTCAACCCCAAATCCCCTCTTCCTCTTACCCCATTAATGCAAAAACATCATTTTGCACATAGGAAAGCATATTCTTAAACTACTTGTAACAATTATTCTTTTTAACTACTTATATACATGGGCATCATGTCCGTAACAATTACTTTAGTTGTAATTGCTAACCATTCACACATTTATCCTTCCAGTGAAAAACATTAATTTTTGATCTAGATTGATTTTCATACATCCCTAATAGAAAAACAAATTGATACCCTTATATCCCAAGAAAAGTTTAAACCAAAACTAAAGCTCTTGGAATAATTGTTATGATTGCTCAATAATTGACAATATAGTAAAAGAAAATTTAGTGAAAAGTATTAGAATTAAGAATTGCATTCTAAAAATAAATAAATAAATGAAAAAAATTGTAGAACAAGCAACTAGTTTGAAAAAAGATACACCAAGTAAAAGCCATGAGCAAATGAGCCAACCAACATAGCCCTAAACAATAGATCCCCCAAAATAAGTCTATGGCATTGTGAGAGTCAAATTGAAACACTATAATCACCCATAAAAGCCAAGCATTGGACAATCAAAATTAAAATCATATGTAGTGAATAGTCTAGAGAATGAAAGAAAAAAAATAATCACAAAAAAAGAAGGTGGGGAGTTAAGTTAGAGGAAGAACTGAAGTATAAATAAGAAGAACCAAGAACTTGAATGGGGCAACTTTGTTTTGCATCCTAATAGGCCACTCTCTTCAACAAAATACAAACACAGACATTAATTCTAATCAATAATACATTAAATAACAAAGATTTTGAAATATAAACACTAACATAACCATTTTTATTTTGGCTAGGATTTTGCTACCAAAATTTTATTGATATGGTCTTACCTACTAAATATACATATATTTTTGAGAAAATAGATATTAATAAAAGAGTACATGATTCATTTTCATTATTAATGGATCATTTTGCATTAGTGGAGAAACCTATTCAAGTGGTTTATGTCCTTGTTTACTAAAAGTTTAATTAAGAATCATTGAAATGAAAGTTCCACTAAATTGAAATGGTTTCATTTTTCTTTCATGTTATTTTTTGAGTTAGGTAAAACAAACCACCAATTAACAGTGGGTTGTGTGTGCTACATTGATCAACTAAAGGCATAGTTCAAGGAAATTTTGAATGGACAAAATTATTAAAATTATCAACTTTTTGAGGACAATTAGAAAATTAAGGACTCAAGTTGATAAATTTTTATAAATTGTTAAACTTATTTATAAGCTTAAGCCAACTTGTTACTTAGTTCCTCTACAAGACTTCTTCAGTTGGTGAGGCTAGTTTCTAGTCTCTAGTTTTGGGCCCTAGCAGGAGAAAGAAAGGTGGCAGATGGAAAGTTCCCTTCTAGAGATGGGAAAAATGATACATGGTAGAAATTTTGTGGAGGGTAGGTAAAGCAATCCTATTGGCCATGCAATAGCTAGTAACTTGCAACTAGCCAACCCTTATGGTTAGCATAGCTCCCATAGGAAAAAATTATGTGCAATCTAATTAGAATTTGGCTCACATCACTCTAGGTCTCACAAAGAAAAAAAATTATATGTTTCCAAAATTTTAAATTTTCTTAATAAAAAATTATATGTATAATGAATATGAAAGAATGTATGAGGCCTAGAATGTTATGTTAAGATCACTTTGGCTAAATTCTAGCTACATCAATCATCTGACTACATAATGAAGCTCTAACACAAAAATGATAATCAATTGTCAGTTTATTATCATTGCATGCATAATCCCATATTGCATTATGTGTATTTTTAATTTATTATTATTATTATTTTGGTGTTAAGCTAAAGAGTAAAAAGTAAAGATTTATCATATAAATAAAGGTCCTAACATTTGGTGATGAATAGATCCTGACACTAGGTGATGAACATTCACCAAAACTCACTTAAAGCATTAATATGCTCATATTTATGAATGAATTTCATTCAATGAGCTTGTCTAAAAGAAAGTTTCAAATGGGACATAGATAAATTTGCTAGTTCAATCATTTTTATAGACATATGTAAGACTAGCCCACTAGGTTCCATGTAACAAAAATAGGTTACATCTTTTTACCACATCAAATGGTACAATTGCAAACACAAATTATACGAATTCAACGAATAGCTATCTTGTGTAGTTTTTCTTTAATTGAGAAAAAGCTTTGGAAATAACTATATTTGACTAAGGAATAATGTAGATGAAATTTAATAAAAATATTAAAATAAGACTTTAAAATATAACATTATGATTGTCATTATAATCTTATTCAGAGCAAACAAATAATTATTATTAAAAGTTAAAATTTGACAATAAATAAAATAAAAATACAACAAAAACTAAGATACCAACATTAAAATACAAGAGTGTAACGATGAGAGCCTAGAGAAGAAACTCATCAGAAGGACTAATAGAAGCATACTAAATGTTTGCAATAACTAGAGCTATTACTTCCTTAACTTCAAAATAATTGCATAAAACAATAACTACAAATATAGTATAATTAAAATTGCACCAGGTAGATTGTTTTTAAAGACAAAACATGTTGCCATATCCTTAAACACCATCGTAGGGATATATGACTTCTATGAGGGAGAAGATGTCTACAATAGATAGATGCAAAAATTGGAAAGCATAAAACAACACATCACAAATTTTGAATCAACAAAATCATGAAAGGGAAGTGTTTGAGGAGTAGCTGACACCACTGGTGGAAAGGAATTGCTAAGTGGCTTTAATGAGGATGGAGGAGGATAAAGTAAGTGTTTATTGCTCACCACTACTAGATTCAAGACATAAATGATGTATGTAATAGAAAAACATATAATTATCTTAAACATTATTTTTATGTTGATGGCCCATGCAAAGGGTGGTGGATTAAAATTAACAAAGGTCAAGCATAAATTAATGGCCAATGCAATTATGGCTATTGCAACAACAATCATCCATATCAAAGGATGTATGATATTAGGGAAAAACTCTTCCTCCAATTTTGAAAATGAAAGTTAAAAAATAGACAACTAGAAAAAGAAAGTTACAAAAACTATGCAAATTAGTTACCTATAGCACAACTGAAGTGGTACAAAAGCCATAATTTGATATTGACCAAAAATGAAAAGGAAAAAGAAAACTTTTGGTAAGAAGAATGACAGAACAAGAGGATATATACACTTCTTTCCCTTCTACAAGTTAGCTAATAATAGCTCGTGCAACAAAAATCCTTTCTTTTTGTTTCATCAACCAAAAAAAATAAACTTAAAGCTTTTAGGTTGTTTGGTGCAGTATCTCTATAACAAATATCTTTTCCATTTCCCTCGGTTTTTTAATTGTTGTTGATTTTCTTATTGGTACTATTGTGGTGAAGTGGGTGGTTTGGAGAAGGTAGTAGTAGAGAGATGGAATAAGAATGGCGTTGAGGCGATGCTGAGGTGAAGGAGGAGGGATTTTTAAAGGGAATGTTGGTGTTTGATTTTGACATGTTGTGTGGCATTGCAAATGTTTGTTGAAAAATTAGCTGTTTTTTTTCTATTGGAAAACTAGCTGTTTTTGTCTGTTGGAAAATGAGTCATTTTTTGTCCATTGGAAAATTAGCCATTACAACAATAAAACCTCTATAACCACTAGTCATTATCTTTAGGAGAAATTAAACCAAAATGTAGTATAAAAAGGAGTCTTCTCTTCTTTTCAATACATAAAACTCATATCTCTCATACTCCATTTTGTTACTTTTTGAAAGTTGTTGGGTTAAGTAGATTAATACTATTTTTGTTGCCTTACTATTTGAAGTACATATTAGTGGGAAGGTTTGTTATATCTTAGGAGGATAGTTGTTGAAACCTACTACACTAAGACATTGTCTCAGGATGTAGAAATTATCCTTAAGGACAATGTTGGGCACACCTCAGACATCAAATTTTGCTATTAAACTTGATTTCTATTGCATTTATATTTATATATTCTATTCTATTACCAATAGTAGATGTAAGGTAAGTCAAGGAAGCTAGATACTATTTGTATAACAAAAGCTAAAAATAGAATCATAACAAAAAAAAAAAAAAACCTTTTGGTTTAGTGCAGTTGAGAGGAGGTAAGACAATTTGTAAAAAGTTGACCATTCATTTTCTGGCATACATGTTTCATTATATGTGGAGCTTTTTGAATTAATATTAAAATTTTAACAATATAACTAGTTATTAAATTAAAAAATTTTAAAAGTTAATGTTTAATTAATTTAAATAAAATTAAATTGATAAAATTTATATGTAATTTTAATATATAAAAAATTTAATATATATATATATATATATAATAAACTATAATTATATATAAAAGTTATCAACTTTTCTTATGGCATAGTAATGGATTAGCTACTAAAAGGAATTCCAATCTAGAAGTTCCTTCCAAGAATGCATCCAAAAAAAAAAAAAAAAAATCAAAACCCATGTGCATGTCTATATGTGCCAGTAAAAGGAACAGATGCAAATATTACACTGTTGTAAGCAATTGATGGTAATTTAGTCTAATCATCCTATTTAGAATCTTTTGATGTCACAAATATCTCTAAAGAAAATACATACATCTATTATCACTGACCTATAAGATAACAACCTGAATTTTTGCCCAAATTTTATACTTACATTCTTTCACCAAGGCCAGCTTTTTGATTCTTGAAAGATATGTGAATCACAATGGGGAAATTTGTATTTCAAATCATTGGCTTTGCTGAAATGATTAGTGTACATGCCTCATTATATTGCATAGAATTTTGGTGATTACCTTAGTGTATGATTGAGTGTTTTCTTTTTTATTGATTGTCTAAGAAACGTTTAGAGACCAAAAATATGCAAAAAGGAAAAAGAAATAGAAAAAAATTAGGAACAATAGAAGGGTAACAATTGAGATAATTATATGATTGATATTTTGAAAGTTTAAAATTAATAATAACATTCTTTGCCTATGACGATAAAGCATTATAGTTAACACCAATTATTGGAAGGCTTGATCAACAAGATAAAAATACGATGAGACTCTTGCATGAGTGTGATTACAAATTTCTTTCTAGTCAAGCAAATTGGCCCCCTTTGCTCAAAGAAAAAAATAAATAAATAAAAATTGACCTTAAGCACTACGAAAAGCAACAAGGGAAGTAGAATAACTAGTCAAATTGCAACAAGTGGTGGCCCACATGACCACCATATCCCAAAATGAAACGTTGTCATGTGTCCATCTTATCCCTTTTCCTAACTTTTTAATCTTGGCATAGTCCACTCTAGGCCTTTAACTTTCCCTCTACCCAAATGCCCTTTAAATAGTGCCTTAATCACCAAGAAACTATTAAGAAAATGCATCACAAAACTCCTTTCTCTATAGATGAATAAAACCCTAAAAATGGCTACTAATCTCCTTCATTTGAGACTTACAATGGTTTGATCATTTGCCACCTTATTTGGCACCCATAAAGATGACCCAAATTGCCAGAAAGGCAAATAATGATGTCTTAGGGAAAGCAGAGATCAGATTTGAGGCTGGGATTAAACTAGCCAAATCTCAGTTCCCTCCAAGATGCTTCATAGAGGAAAAGGCCATGTAGCTTCACAGGTTGACTATTAACATGTCATCATTTCATGATGCCATGTATCACTCCCCTATTATCGGCTACCTGACCTCCATGTTTTAGACTTGCTTGGATTGGTTGCTTTCCAACCATTCTCTGGGTTGGTTCTCACAAGCCATTATCTCATAAGTATATTTTGTTCCCTTTTCATTTTACCCTTTTTTTTTAATCTTTCAAGCATTGTAATTTAATTTAGTTCTTGCCTTCTTGGGGCTTCACTGACATGTTTGATTGGTCCAATCTAGTGACATTTTGATCAGTTGTAAATTTTTGTAAGAGATATTAGAATTTATAATTATAATTGTAATATTATATAATATTGATTATCATATTACTAAGCTTAGAAAATAAATTATTAGTGGTAATGTATAAATATGATAAAGTAAGATTTCCATGACAAAAATAGTAGGTGATGCTTGCATTGTTGATGTTGACATGTTAGTTGTTTAACTATAGCTTATGCCCATCTTATTAATAATATTAATTATGCATAGATCCTATTATTACTAAATTTAGATATATAACATAATACTCAATTTCATATCAATTAGTGACCTATTTTAATTTTATTTTATTCATTTATATCATGTTTTATTTTTACATATATAATTAATTAAAGATGCATTGATCTAACATATAGCAAATTAGTTGTTAGTGTCATGTTCATTATTACATTGGAGGCAATAAGTGTACATTAGCTATCAAAGGAGTTTTAATTAAGAAATTAAGAAGCTTCTCTAACAATTGCATCCAGAAAAAAAATTCTAAAAACCACATGCATGGCTTTATCTACCAACAAGAAGATTAGATAGAAACATCACACCTCTATAAGTAATTGATGGTAATTTAGTTATATCATATCTAGCACTCTTTGATGTCGTAAATATCTTCAAAGAAAATACATACATCTATTATTATTATCCCGTAAGAAAGTGATGTTAACTTCCATCTAAATTTTCTACTTACATACTTCCATTAGGGCTAACTTTTTGATTCCCACAAAATATGTGAATTAAAATGGACACATTGGTCTTTCAAAATGTTGGCTCTGCTAAATTTAGAAGTGCACATGCATCATTATAGTGTACGAAATTTTAGTGATTAGTTTAATGTATAATCAATTTTTTTCTTGTTTATTAGCTATCTAAAAAACATTTAAAAATCTAGAAAAAATCAAGAAGGAAAAAGAAATAGAAAAAATTTAGAAATAATAAAGGAGTTACAATGAGATTATTATAGGATTAATATTTTGAAAGTTTTGAACTAATAATTACATGCATTGTGTATGACATGCATTGTAATTAACATCAGTTAATGAGATTTCTCCAAAATTCAACCCCAAATCCCCTCTTCCTCTTACCCCATTAATGCAAATTCCTTTACAATAATTTAATTCTCTAATTATGTTAAAAAAACAACATCATTTTGTACATAGGAAAGCATATTCTCAAACTACTTGTAATAATTATTCTTTTTAACTACTTGTATGCATGGGCATCATGTCCATAACAATTACTTCAATTGCAACTACTAGCCATTTATACATTTTTCCTTCTAATGAAAAACATTAATTTTTGATTTTCATAGATCCTTAATAGAAGAAAAAAATCGATACCCCCCATAACCCAAGAAAAGTCTAAGCCATAGCTAAGACACTTGGAATAGCTAATATGATTGCTCAACAATTGACAATATGGTAAAAGAAAAAAAGATACATCAAGTAAAAGCCAAGAGCAAATGAGCTAGCCAAAATAGCCGCAAACAATTGATCCCTCAAAACAAGTATATGGCATAGTGAAAGTCAAATTGAAGCTTTACAATCACCCATAAAAGTCATATATTAAACAATCAAAATTCAAAACATATGTAGTGAATAGTCCAAAGAATAAAAAAAACAGTAATCATAAAATAAAATGGTGGGGAGTTTAGTTAGATGAAGAATAGAAGCATAAATAAGAGGAACCAAGAACTTAAATGGGGAACATGGTCTTGCTTCTTAATGGGCCACTCTCTTTAACAAAATTCAAACATAGACATTAATTCTAATCAATAATGCATCAATCAACAAATATTTCAATGCAAAAACACGTCAATAATATGATGAGCCCATAATAGGACAATGTAAAGCGTTTGTTGATGAGGCCATGATTGGGTGTTGATTTGGAAAGCGTTTGATTTTTGTGAAAAACTAAACGGTTTATCTACTATTCAAGTTGGATTTTGACTTTTACTAGAACAATGTGGGATGAAAATCTCATAGTTAATTTATATAGAATGTGTTAATTTTAATTTGCTTTAAATTAAATACATTATCATGTGCTAAAAGCCAACTAATTTAATGTATATATAATTTTGTTAGTTATTTTATTTTTCAGATAAAAAAAAAGGAAAATGCCATTAGTACATGTATTTGACAAAATTTTCCTTTTTGTTGGGAAAATCAAATTAATAAAAATATCAGGTTATTTAATTTTTTTATCAAATTTGAACATTAACATTTTTTGTTCTCTAATTTGATATGAAACTTTTATGTATAGATTTTCATAGTATTGTAAAATATTTTAATTTAGATAAAAAATAGAGAATTAACTTTGTTTGAAACCACAATGTAAAGTAACAAATCAAAAATAAATTAATAGTTATATGAAATAATTTAGAATAATAAATAATTTTTTTATAAAGATAATATATTTTTTAAAAAATATATTATATATATAATGAGAGGGATAGAGAAGATAAAAAAAAGTCTTACCTCCTCTCTTAGAATAATGTTCATAAATTAGTTATTTATAGTAGATATTTAAAATAATTTGTTTATATATATGGTACCAACTGCACATGTTAAATTAAATATATTGTCATATGCCAAAAGTCAATTAATTTAATGCATATATAATTTTAGTAGTTATTTTATTTTTCAAAAAAAAAAAGGAAAATGCCATTAATACATGTATTTGATGAAAATTTTCCTTTTTGTTTGGAAAACCAAACTAGTAAAAATATCAAGTTATTTATTTTTTTTATCAAATTTAAACACTAACATTTTTTGTTATCTAATTTGATATGAAACTTTTGTATATAGATTTTCATAGTATTATAAAATATTTTAATTTAGATGAAAAATAGAGAATTAACTTTGTTTGAAATCATAATGTAAAGTAAGAAGTCAAAATAAATTAATCGTTATATAAAATAATTTAGAATAATAAATAATTTTTTATAAAAATAATATATTTTTAAAAGAATTTATTATATATATAAAGAGAGGGATAAAGAAGATAAAAAAAGTCTTACCTCCTCTTAGAACAATGTTCATAAATTAGTTATGTATAGCAAATATTTAAAATAATTTTTATATATGTATAGTACCAACTGCACATGTTAAATATTTGGAACAAAGTCTAGCTCGAACCCCTTTTGGGCTAATGTAAATGTAAATTCAAAGGTCTAAGCTCATTTATAGGTAAGTAAGCCTAAAGAGAAAAGCTAAGTCCATGATACGCTCTAGAATGAGTTTGGAGCCAAACCAAATTGACACACTAAAGACCAAAATAAAAAAATCATCTTTACTCTAACTTCATGAAGCTAAGATTTGGTCACTCATACTAGACACCTAGCAAGCATTGGGCTTCTCCATCTTAAAGATGGTTATAGGTGTAGTGATGGGCATAGATGTATGTAATTCAACTTGGAATAATAGGCCACATACAAATTGCATTCAACGAACTTGTCTAAATGATAGTTTCAAATGGGATACAAACAAATTTGCTAGCTTAATCACTTTTATAGACATATGTAAGACTAGGCTATTAGGTTCCATGTAACAAAAATAAATTACATCTTTTTACCACATTAAATGGTACAATTACAAACACAAATTATGCAAATTTAATGGCTTGCTGCCTTGCTTAGTTTTTCTTTAAAGGGGGGAAGCTTTGGAAATAGTTGTATTTCATTAAGGTGTAGTATAAACAAAATCTAATAAAAAATATTAAAATAAAACATTAAAATACAACATTATGAGTGTCATCATAATCGGTAAAATTGTGAAAGGGAAGTGTCTCAAGAGGAGCTAACATCATCCCTGTAAAGAAGGATAAAGTAAGTGTTTCTTGTCCATCACTCTCAGCTTCAAGATGTAAATGAAATATGCAATAAAAAAACATATAATTATCTCAAACATTGTTTTTATGCTGACGATCCATACGAAGGGTGGTAGATTGAAATTAACAAAGGTTAAGCAAAATGTATGGCAAATGCAATTAGGGCTATACCAATGATCAACCATTTGAAGGGATATCTTATGCTTGGGAAAAACTATTCTTCTAGCCTAGAAAATTTGAGAATAGAGATAGATAAGTAGACAAAGACACCCACAAAAATTGTGAAAATCAATTGCCTATAGTGTGACCAAAGTAGTGTAGAAGCTATAATTTGATATTGTCAATAGATGAGAGAGAAAAGAAAAATTTGGTAAGAAGAAGATAGATAAACTTTTTTCCCCTTTGCAAGTTAGTTAACAATAGCTCATGCAATGAAAATCCTTTCAATTTGTTTCAACAATAAGCATAACCTAAAATCTTTTAGGTCTTGTCAAGTAGTGCCTTTGTAACAAAAATTTTTTATGTTTCCCTCCTTGTTTTTGGTTGTTGTTTGTTTTATTGTTGTTGCTATTGTGGTGAAATGGGTGGTTTGGAGAAGGAAGCAAAAGAGAGGCAATATTAATAGCTATTGCATCAGTTACTCTAGTAATTAAGTATATCATGACTATTTTTTTCTTTTTCTTCTCAATCTCTCTTCCAATCATTTGCCAACTATCTTATTCTCTAAATGACTACTAATTATTGACTTTAATGAGTTGTTTCTTGTTTTTGCAAATTCTAATTTAACAATTTGGCTACGCTTTGCACATCTTTGGCTAAAACACTATCCTTTCTGATCTTTCTGGCTCCTTGCTTTTTGCGTTTTCCCTTAAGTGGGTTTGCATTCTTATAATAATAATAATAGAGGGATATGTATATGTAATATAATTATCATATCTACTTTAATTTTATTTTTGAAAATTGATTACTATTCAATAAGGCAAGGAATGTTATTTTGTTTGATTTTTAAAATCTTGTTCAATTAATATGAAAATTTGTTTTAATTATTTTTTTTAAATATTGGTTTTTCTATTGTTCTTCTAAATATTTTATAATTTATAATTTTATTAACTTATGAATTAATATATTTTTATTGAAAAATCAATTTTGATAAATTTTAGAAATTTCAGTCAATCAGATTGATTGTAGTAAAATTATAAACCATGTGACCTTAACCATTCATTTGAAGGGCATTTTGGCCATTTACCAAGGTATCTATGCCATTTTTTTTGTCAAAATTTGAGGTTTATATAATTCTTTTGTTTCTTTTTTTGCTTATTAGTGGTAGTGAAATACTTGTGCTTTTTCTTTTGTTTTTGTACGAAATATTTTATTTGCACTAAGTAACTGGATCTTCAATAACAACATTGTAGGTAGTAAAGGTTGAGGCCAAATTCCACTGGGTTAGGCAATATAATGAGAATAGCACTAAGGACAGCAAGAGGCCTAACCTACCTCCACGTGGTGGGCATAATAGTCCACGACAACATCAAATTGGTGAACATATTGCTTCAGCTTGATCATAATGCTTGGATTTTGGACTTTGGTTTAAACCTATTATCTAGAACCTCCATTCCTTCTAGTCACATGGCAAGCTATCAAGCCCTTAAAGTCACGGAAACTAACAAGGCCACCTTTAAATCTAATGTGTATGGTTTTGTTATATTGCTTCTTAAGTCCTTGACTGTCAAGGCACCTAATCAAGCCTCACTAGGTAAGGAAGACAATGACTTGCCTGGGTGGTCCAATCGGTGGGTTATGAGGAATGGATAACTAAGTTGTTTGATATGGAGTTGATAAGGCACCATAACATTGTGGAAGAGATGGTATAGTTGTTGCAAATAACCATGGTTTATGTCTTAACAATCCTTGATTAGAGACCAATAATGAAGATGTATTGTAGATGATGGAGGATATTAATAGGGGAGAGACCAATGATGGTTTATGCTAGTCACCTAATGATCTATCAAAAGGATCCAATGGCCATATGCCTCCCTGAGAGCCTAAGAGTCCAACTAGTCCCATGACTCCCTAGAAATTCTCCTTAAAAAAACATGTAAAAGGAGGACCCCTCTCTTTGGCTAGTCCTTGGAGGCTAACTAAATTGGCTCCGAGGATAAGGTGGATGATGATGTCCTAGGGAAAGAAGAGATCATATCTAAGGCCAAGACTAAACTAGCCAAATCTTAGTTTGCTTTGGGATACTTTATGGAGGAAAAGACTAGGTAGCTCCACTTGTTGAATGCCAACATGTTGCCATTTCATGACACCATGTATCACTCCCTAATTGCCAACCACCTCACCCCTAAGTTTATGCCCCACTTGAATGGGTAGCTCTTTGACTCAATTCTCATATGCCATCATTTCATAAGTACATTTTTTTCCCTGTTTTTTTTCATTATCTTTCAAATGTTGTAATATAATTTAGTTCTTGTCTTCTTGCATCTCCCTTGACATGTTTGATTGGTCCAATTTGGTGGTGTTTCTTTCTATTATAAGCTTTTGTAAGAGATGTTGGAATCTGTAATTATCATTGTATTATCATATAATGTAGATTTTCATTATTGCTAAGCTTATAAAATAATTTATTAGTGATAATGTATAAATATGATTATGAAAAATTTCCACGATAGAAATGTTGGTTGATGCTTGCATTGCAAATGTTGACATATTTAGTTGTTTAACTATAACTTAAGCCCACTATATTAACAATATTAATTATGTATAGTTATTACTAAAGTTTAGTTAGATAACATAATGCTCAATTTTATTTCAATTAATGACTCTTTTTTTTATTTTATTTCATTTAATTATATCATATTTCAATTTTATTTATTCAATTAATTGAGATGGATTGATCTAAATTAGTTGTTAATGTCATGTTCAGTATTTTGTTAGAGGTAGTAAGTGTACATTAGCCATTAAAGGAATTCCAATCAAGAAATCAAGAAGCTCCTCCTAAGATTTTATCCAAAAAAAAAAAAAAATTTTAAACCACATGCATGTCTTTATTCACCAACAGGAAGCTTAGATGGAATCATCACACCTATAGAAGTAATTAATGGTAATTTAGTCATATCCTATTTAACACTCTAATAACTCCAAAGAAAATATGTAGATCTATTACCGTTGACCGATAAGAAAGTGACCTTAAGTTCTGTCCAAATTTTCTACTTATATACTTCCATTGAGAACAATTTTTTGATTCCCACAAATATGCGAATTAAAATAGGCATATTTGTCTTTCAAAATGTTGGCTTTGCTAAATTTATAAGTGCACATGCATCATTATATTACACTAAAATATGTAATTAGCTTAGTGTATAATTAAATTTTTTCTTTTTAAATAGTTATTTGAGAAACATTTAGAGACCAAAAAAATGCAAGAAGGAAAAGGAAATAGAAGAAGTTTAGGAACAATAGAGCGATTACTTTGAGATAATTATAGGACTAATACTTTGAAAGTTCCAAATTAATAATTTAATGCATTGTAATTAACATAAGTTTAATTAGTAACCTTTTTTTTTTAATTTTATTTCATGTACTTATATCATGTTTTATTTTTATGTATTCAATTAATTAAAAATGTATTAATCTAAAGTATGGTAGATTAGTCTTTAATGTCACATTCATTATTATGTTTGAGGCAATAAGTGTACATTAGCCATTGAAGGAGTTTCAATCAAGAAATCAAGAAGCTCTTCGTGAGATTGCATCCAAAAAAAAAATTATGATAACCATATGTATGTCTTTATCTACCAATAGGAAGCTTAGATGGAAACGCTGCACCTTTGTAAGTAATTGATTGTAATTTAGTCATATCCTATCTAGCATCGTTCAATGTCATAAATATCCCTGAACAAAAAATGTACATTTATTATCATTGATTCAGAAGAAAGTGACCTTAAGTTCCATCAAAATTTTCTACTCACAAACTTTTGTAGGGTCAACAAAAAATGTACATTTATTATCATTTGGCTTTGCTAAATTTATAAGTGTACATGCATCATTATATTACATGGAATTTTAGTGATTAGCTTAGTGTATAATTGAATTTTTTTCTCTTTTATTAGTTGTCTAAGAAACATTTGGATACCCAAAAAAGTGCAAAAAGGAAAAAGAAATAAAAGAAATTTAGGAATAATAGAGGGGTTAAAATTAAGATAATTATAGAACTGATATTTTGAAAGTTCTAAACTAACAATTACATGCATTATTAACATTAATTAATGGGAATTTCTCCAAAATTCAACCCCAAATTCCCTCTTCCTCTTACCCCATTAATGCAAAAAGAACATCATTTTGCACATATGAAAGCATATTCTCAAACTACTTGTAACAATTATTCTTTTTAACTACTTGTATGCATGGGCATCATGTCCATAACAATTACTTTAGTTGCAATTACTAACCATTCACACATTTATCCTTCTAATGAAAAACATTAATTTTTGATTTGGACTGATTTTCATTCATCCCTAATAGAAAAACAAATTAATATCCCCCATAGCCCAAGAAAAGTCTAAACTAAAACTTAGGCATTTGGAATAGCTGATATGATTGCTCAATAATTGATAATATGGTAAAAAAATTTAGCAAAAGGTATTAGAATTAGGAATTGCATTCTAATAATAAATAAATAAATGAACAAAATTATAGAATAAGCAACTGGTTTGAAAAAGGATACACCAAGTAAAAGCCATGTGCAAATGAGCCAACCAACACATCCTTAAACAATTAATCCCCTAAAATAGGTCTATGGCACAATGAGAGTCAAATTGAAACACTACAATCACCTACAAAAGCCACACATTGGACAATGAAAATTCAAAACATATGTAGTGAATAGTCAAAAGAATGAAAGAAAAAAATAATCACAAAAAATGATGGTTGGGAGTTTAGTTAAAGGAAGAACTGAAGCATAAATAAAAGGAACCAAGAATTTGAATGGGGCAACTTTGTTTTGCTTTCTAACAGGCCACTCTCTTCAACAAAATACAAACATAGACATTAATTCTATTTAGTAATACGTCAATTAACAAAGATTTTGAAATAGAAACACCAACATAACCATTTTTATTTTGGCTGGAATTTTGCTAGCAAAATTGTATTGATACAATTTTACCCAACTAACTATACATATATTTTTCAAAAAATAGACATTAATAAAAGAGTAAGTGATTCTTTATCATTATTAGTGGATCATTTTGCATTAGTGGAGAAACCTATTTAGGAGGTCTAAGTCCTTGTTTCCAAAAAGTTTAATTGAGAATCATTGAAACAAAAGTTCAAATAGACTGAAATGGTGATGTAATACCATTGGTTTCATTTTTCTATCATGTTATTTTTCAAGTTAGGGAAATGAGACTGCCAATAAATGGTAGGTTGTATGTGCTATGACGACCAACTAATGGCGTAGTTCATGGAAATTTTGATTGGACAAAATTATTAAACTTATCAACTTTTTGTGGACAATTTGAAAATTAAAGACTCAAGTTGACAAAATTTTATAAATTGCTAACCTATTTATAAGCTTATGCCAACTTGTTACTTAGTTCCTCTACAAGACTTCTTTAGTTGGTGAGGCTAATTTCTAGTCTCTAGTTTTGGGCTCTGGTGGGAGAAAGAAAGGTGGTAGACGGAAAGTTCTCTTGTAAAGATGGGAAAAATGATACATGGTACAAATTTTGTGGAAGGTAGGTGGAGTGTTCCTATTGGCCATTCAATAGCTAGTAACTTGCAACTAGCCAACCCTTATGGTTAACAAAGCTCCAATAGGGAAATATTATGTGCAATCTAATTAGAATTTGGCTCACATCACTTTAGGTCCCACAAAGACGAAAAAAATTATATTTTTCCAAAATTTTAAATTTTATTGTAAAAAAATTATATGTATAATGAAATGAAAAAATGGGTGGGGCCTAGAATGTTATGTTAAAATCACTTTGGCTAAATTCCAACTACATCAATCATCTGGCCACATAATGAAACTCTAACACTAAAATAATAATCAATTATCAATTTATTATCATTGCATACATAATCCCACATTGCATTATGTATATTTTTAATTTATTATTATTATTATTATTATTATTATTATTATTATTTTGGTGTTGAGCTAAAGAGTAAAAAGTTAAGATTTATCATATAAGCAAAGGTCCTAACATTAGGCAAGGAACATTCACCAAAAATCACTTAAAGCATTAACATGCCTATGTTCATGGATGAATTGCATTCACCAAGTTTGCATAAATGAAAGTTTCAAATCAAACATAGACAAATTTGCTAACTCAATCATTTTTATAAACATATGTAAGACTAGGCTACTAGGTTCCACATAACAAAAATAAATTGAATCTTTTTACCATGTCAAATGGTATAGTTGTAAACACGAATTATGTGAATTCAACAGCTTGCTGTCTTGTTTAGTTTTTTTTTAAAAACAAATAGGGAGAAAGCTTTGGAAATAATTGTATTTCACTAAGGAAAATAAAAAATCTTAAAATAAAACATTAAAATATAACATTATGATTGTCATCATAATCTTATTCAAAGTAAACAAATAATTATCATTAAAAAGTAAAATTTTGACAATAAATAAAATAAAAATACAACAAAAACTAAGAAACCAACATTAAAATACAAGAGTGTAACCAAGAGAGCCTAGAGAAGAACTCATCAAAGGACTGATAGAAGGAATCTAAATGTTCTTAGGAGCCAGAGCTATTGCTTCCTTAACTTTTTTACATTGATCATTAACTTTGAAATAATTGTGTAAAATAATAACTACAAATATAGTATAATCAAAATTGCACTAGGTGGATTATTTTCAAAGACAAAACTTGCTACTAGATCCATAATCACCATCGTGGGGATATATGACTTCTGTGAGGGAGAATATGCCTACAATAGATAGATGTAAAAAGTGGCAAGTGTAAAATAGCACATCACAAATTTTGAATTAGCAAAATCATGAAAAGGATGTGTCTAAGGAGTAAATGACACCATCAGTGGAAAGGAATTGTTAAGAGGCCTTGATGAGGTTAGAGGAGGATAAAGTAAGTGTTTATTGTTCACCATTACCAAATTCAAGGCATAAATGGTGTATGCCATAGAAAAACATATAATTATCTCAAACATTGTTTTTATGTTGACAACCTATGCGAAGTGTTGTGGATTAAAATTAACAAAGGTCAAGCAAAAATTAATGGCCAATGAAATTATGGCTATTGCAACAAAAATCATCCATATTAGAGGATATTTGACATCAAGGAAAAACTCTTCCTCCAATATTGAAAATGAAAGAAAAAAAATAGACAACCAAAAAAAAAGGTTACGAAAATTATGAAAATTAGTTGCCTATAGTGCAACTCAAGTAGTGTAGAAGCCATAATTTGATATTGACCATGAAGGAGAAGGAAAAAAAAAAAACTTTTGGTGAGAAGAATGAGTGACCAAGTGAATATATACACTTCTTTCCCTTTTGCAAGTTAGCTAATATTAGCTCATGCAACAAAAATCCTTTCCTTTTATTTCACCAAGTAAAAAAACCGAAAAGCTTTTGGGCCATTCGATGCAATATCTCCATAACAAAAATCTTTTCCATTTCCCTATTTGATTTTTTTGTTGTTGTTGTTTATTTTCTTGTTGCTGCAGTTATGGTGAAATGGGTGGTTTGGAGAAGGCAGCAGAAGAGAAATGGAATGAGAATGGGGCTAAGGCCATGCAAAGGTGAAGAAGGAGGGGTTTTTAGAGGGAATGTTGGTGTTTGATTTTGACATGCTATGTGGTGTTATAGATGTTGAAAATGTAAGTATATTTTAAAAGGTTTGTATCCGATTTTGAAAAACTAGCTATTTTTGTTTGTTGGAAAATTAGTCATTTTTTTCTATTAGAAAACTAGTCTTTTTTGTCTGTTGGAAAATGAGTTGTTTTTTGTTCATTAGAAAATTGGTCATTATAGTAATAAAATTTCCATAACCCCTAGTCATTATCTTTTTATCTAATACCTATCTTTATGAGAAATTAAACCAAAAAGTAGTATAAAAAGGAATCTTCACTTCTTTTCAATACACAGAATCACATCTTTCATACACTATTTTGTTACTCTTTAAAAATTGTTGGGTTAAGTAGATTAATATTATTTATATTGCCTTACTATTTAAAGTACACATTAATGGGTTTATTGTATCCTAAGAGGATAGCTGTTGTAACTTGCTACACTGAGACCTTGTTTAGAGGGCAAAAATTATCCTTAAGGATAGTGTTGGGCACATCTTAGACATTAAAGTTTTTCTATTAAGCTTGATTTATATTGCATTTATATTTATATATTCTCTTCTATTGCTAATAGCATATGCAAGGTAAATTGAGGAAGTTGGATACTATTTGTATAACAAAAGCTTAAAAATAGAATTAAATCAAAAAACCTTCTAGTTTAGTGCAGTAGAAAGGAGCCAAGAAGATTTGTAAAATGTCGACCATTCATTTTTTAGCATATAAGTTTCATTATATATGGACCATTAATATAACTGGTTACTAAATTAAAAAATTAAAAAATTAAATGTTTAATTGATTTAATTATTTTAATTAAAATTAAATTAATAAAATTAATATATAATATTAAATATATAAAAAATTTAATATATATATATATATATAACCTAAAAATATTGATAATAAAATATAATTATATATAAAAAATTGTCTACTTTTCTTGTAGCATAAAGATGGATTAGCCATCAAAGGAATTCCAATCTAGAAGTTCCTTCCAAGAATGCATCCAACATAAAAAATTAAAAACCCACGTGCATGTCTTTATGTGCCAGCAATAGGAACAAATGGAAATATTGCACCCTTGTAAGTAACTAATGGTAATTTAGTCCTATCATCCGATCTAGCACCTTTTGCTGTCGTAAATATCTTCAAAGAAATTACATACATCTATTAACACTAACCTATAAGAAAATGATCTGAATTTTTATCCAAATTTTATACTCACGTACTTTTTCCAAGACTGACTTTTTGATTCCCGAAAGATATGTAAATCAAAATGAGAACATTTGTATTTAAAAACATTGGCATTGCTAAATTTATTAGTGTACATGTATCATTATATTGCATAGAATTTTAGTAATTACCTTAGTGTATGATCAAGTTTTTTCTTTTTTATTGATTGTCTAAGAAATGTTTAGAGATCGAAAATATGCAAAAAGGAAAAAGAAATAGAAGAAATTTAGGAACCATAAAAAGGTAACAATTGAGATAATTATAAGACTAATATTTTGAAAGTTCAAAATTAATAATTAAATTTTTTGCCTAAAGCATTGTAGTTAACACCAATTATTGGAAAACTTGATCAATAAGATAAGAATATGATGAGACTCTTACACGGGTGTGATTGTAAATTTCTTTCTAGTCAAGCAAATTGGTCCCCTTTACTCAAAAAAAAAAAAATAAAAATTAACCCTAGGCGCTACGAAAAGTGTTGTTCTCACAATCTTGTATGGGTTGTAATTGTTGTCAACTAGGTTTAAGTGTACAAGAACGTAAAAGCCACATAGAAGGGCAAGACAGCAAATTCACCGCAAGTAAGCCCTATTAAGGTTTCATGGAGGAGTATATAAAGGCCATTGGAAGACAACGAAAAGAGACTTAACGGCTATTGAGAAAAATAGATAGAAAACCTAGGCACACCACCGGCAAGAGAGAGAAACCTATGAGGAACGGCACACCACCGGCAATCTGAGTATAACGGCACCAACAGTCGGCAGTTGAGCAAATCGGCACACCACCGGCACACCAGCAGTCGGCAGTTGAGCAGATCGGCACACCACCGGCACACCACCGGTCAGCAATTGAGCAGATCAGCACACCACCGGCACACCAGCAGTCAGCAGTTGAGCAAATTGGCACACCACCAACACACCAGCAGTCGGCAATTGAGAGATCCGGTAGACGGTGAGAGATCCGGCAGAAAGAGGTCTGGTCGACGGTGAGAGATTCGGCAAAAAGAGGTTCGGTCGATGGTGAGAGATCCGGCAGAAAGAGATCCGGTCAATGGTGAGAGATCTGGCAGAACAGGGGCTGGACAGAAAAACAGAAACTAACGGTGAGAGAGATCTGGTTGACGGTGAGAGATCCGGCAGAATAGGGGCTGGACAGAAAAACAGAAACAGGAGGTGAGCCGTGAGACAAGGAAATGGGTGAGACCGTGAGATGGTAAAAGCAGGAGCTGTGTGAGACAACCTAGAGAAGGAATTCGGCGAAGCATCGGAAAGAACTCAACATATTTCCAGATTTCTTCAAGAAAGGTTAGAGAGTGTTGTGGTGAACTTCTAAGCGGCAGTGGAGCAGCTTTTTAATTCAACAGAGGTAAGACATGTTAGAAGAAGGGTAAACACAATAAGTGACACTCTTTGTATTGTACTTGCTTAGTATTTGTAATAGTGAAAGGAGCTAGAGGATTAAGACATTCATTGTAACTGAAATTCTCAAGTATAGTGGATAGTCTTGGTAAGGGAGAGTCCCTACCACCGTGGATGTATGTCACGTTGACGGAAGCACGAAAATCTCGTGTGTCTTTAATTTGCTTTGCATTCTATGTTTTGAATTGAGTTGTGAACACAGCTAAAGTATTAGCCAACCTATAACCTAACGAAGGCTTAAACAAGAACATCTGAATTGTCTATTAGGTAAGGTGTTTGAAAGGTGACTTTGGGGACTATTGTGATTAGTAGGTAGCAATAGATCTACCTTAGTCGAGTCTGAGAAAGAGTTCGCTTTTAAGAAGAGGTTAAAGTTGTTCACTTACCTGTGAATTGTGAATTTTTGTGATACTGATTCACCCCCCTCTCAGTATCACAAACTAGTAGATCCTAGGGAGAAGTCAGGAACTTCAATTGGTATCAGAGCACTGGTTCACTAATTTGAAGCTTAACAGCTTGGCGTACTAGTTTGAAGGAATCTAGAAGTTTGACTTGTTTAGCATACTGAGAAATGGAAGCCGGTACCAACATTAGCACCACTTACAGCAAAAAGGTTCCAATCTTCAACGGAACCAACTATCATATGTGGAGAGCAAGAATGCAAGTGGTATTTGCAACCATGGGCATGAACATGGTGAAATACGTACAGGAGGGTTTTATGGCTCTGGAAGAAGGTAAAGACCCAACTCTAGAGGAGTTAAGGCAATTTGAGATAAATGGGAAGGCCTCAAATGTCATCATTTCAGCATTGACAGATGCTGAGTATGCTAAAGTTATGGAAAGCAAATCTGCCAAGGAGATATGGGACGGATTACAGAAAGTGTATGAAGGTGATGGCAGAATGAAGGAGGCTAAGCTTCAAGTGTTCAAGGAGAGATATGAATCTCTCAGAATGTAGAAAAATGAGACAGTTCAAGAGTTTTTCACTAGGGTTATTGATGTTGTAAACGACCTGCGAAGTCATGGGAAGAACAAGAAGGACTCATTGATTGTGAAGAAAATTTTGAGAATTCTACCTGAGAGATTTGCCTCAAAGGTGGCAGCCATAGAGGAGAGTAGAGATCTCAATTCTATGTCTCTGCATGATCTTCAGTGCAATCTCATTGCATATGAGATAAGAATAAAGTCAACTGAGAGCTCCTCAACGTCAAAGGTATCAAAGGAGACAGCTTTCAAAGCTATGAAACACTTGAAGATAAAAGAAGAGGAAGAATCATCCAGTAAGGATAATGATGATGATAAGGAAGAAAGTGAAGGTGAAGTATTGGCTTACTTCACAAGGAAATTCAAATGGAGTCTAAGAAGGGAAAAGGACAGTTGTCCTTGAGATGTTATCATTGTGGGCAGACTAGACACTTTGCTTCTCAGTGCAAAGTGAAACTTGATGATGAAGATAAGGATGGTGATGATGAGCAAAATTCAAGATGGAAAAGATCATCATTCAGATCAAAGAAGTCTAGTAAGAAGATTGCAAACCCATAGAGGAAGACGAGAGGCTTATTCAAGAGTTATGTGAGTCAGATAAAAGAAGCTGATGAGGAGGAAGATGAAGACTCATCAGATGAGTATGTCTTTATGGCATCAGCACAAGGTGGTAGCTTAACCTCTGAAGAGGAAGAGGAAGTTGATGAAGAAGAGCCAGATCTTGAAGCTGAGCTAGAAGCAACTTCAAAGGAGATAATTAGAAGGGGCAGAACCATAAGAAGGTTGGAGGCCCATATAAAACAAGTTGAAGTAAAGTTTAAGGAAGCTGAAAGTCAAAACGATGAAATAAAGGCTGAGCATATTGACTTGAAGAGAAGATTTGAGGAACAGATCAAAATATGTGAAGACCTTACAGTAGAGCTTGGCTCAAAGGCTTCAAAAATTGAAGAAATGGAGAAAGAGTTGCTAAGACTTCAACAACAACTCAAAAGTAGCAAAGAGAACTTGCAAAAGCTTGAAATGATAGGAGAAACAAGTTCTGAAAAAAGAGAGAAGAATGTAAAGAAAGTGCAGCAATCTGAGGCTACATTGGCTAAAGAAAATAAGAATGTGCCACAGAAGTTGAAAGAGAAGGTTGTGACTCAAAAGAAGATAGCTAAAAATAAAGAAGATCTGCAGAAGCAACCTAGGGTGGCAAACAAGAAGGAAGAAAAGAAAGTCAGGCAGCAGAGGGCTATGGCTGAACAAAAGAAGGAGAAGAAGGTGACTAAAATGGAAGTCACACAAGCAAAGAAGCTAGCTACTTTGCCTACACAGCAAGTGGTGAACAAAAGAAGACAAGCAATGATCAGACCCAAGAAGAGGCAGTTTCAAGGTCATTGCCTTTATTGTAGAGTTTGGGGTCATAAAGCGAGTAACTGTTGGTGGAGAAGGCCAGTATATGTCTCCAACTTGAGAAGATACGATGCTACATATAGGGGGAGACAATACAGAATTCAGAAGAGAACATCTGTCGTGAGTTCTTGCATATACTGTAAAAGGTAAGGACACGCTAACAAGGATTGTTGGTGGAAGCCCAAACCAGTGGTTTCAAAGAACAAGTTTGCTATATTGGCAGACTTGGAACAGTGTGAAAGGTGTGGGCAGGATGGCCATAATGCCAAGAGATGCATGACACTTCTCCCTGAGTAAGAGAAGGCACTCAATGGCACAGTGAAAACAAGCAGTGCAGTCAAAGCTGAGAAAAAAGAGAAAGCTATCTTCCAGTCAGTTCAAAAGAAGGAATATAAAGCCAAAAGGGAGGTAGCTAACATAGCTGAAATTGCACTCAAAGCTGACTGCAAGGATAAGCAGTGGATCCTTAATAGTGGATACACTTCACACATGACGGGTGACAAGAGTAAATTATCAAAGCTAAATAAATCAAGAGAAGGCAGAGCCAAGTTTGACAATGATGATTCACTCAACATCAATGGTCAGGGGTCAGTAAAGATTGGAAAGAGGAAAGCTGAAAGATGTTCTACATGTTGAAGGACTCAGATATAATTTAGCATCTGTCAGTCAGCTATACAACGAAGAACATAAGGTAATATTCACAAAAACAGGTTGCCATGTAAAGAGTAAAGAAGGCAATACTGTTGTAGCCAGGAAGAGAACAGCTGGAAATTTATATGTGATTGATGAGGATAAGACAAGCAACTGTTTACTCACTAAAGAAGAAGAAAATCAACTCTGGCATAGGAGGCTGGGACACCTGTCACAGAAGAACATGAGGAAGTTGACCATTACTCATACAATCAAAGATATTCCCAACCTCAGGAGAGAAAGAGAGTATGTTTGCTCAGCATGCTTTAAAGGAAAACATGTCAGAAAGCAGTATAAGACCAAAGAGTTCAGGTCTGAAGCAGTGCTTGACATTGTGCATACTGATTTGTGTGGGCCGATGAGAACAAAAGGGTTGAAAGGTGAGAGGTACTTCATCTTGTTTGTTGATGATTATTCCATAAGGACCTGCATCATGTAGCTCAAACACAAGTCAGAAGTTCTGAATTGCTTCAAGAGATAAAGAAGATTGGTTGAAAATGAGAGTGGAAGGAAGATCAAAGTATTGAGGTCAAATCAAGGCACTGAATTTACAAATGAAACTTTTGAAGATTACCTTGAGAAGCATGGTATTCACCATCAGATGGCAGCAGCGAGAACACCTCAACAGAACGGGGTGATAGAGAGGAAGAATAGAGCTGTGGTTGAAATGACAAAAACTCTACTGTTGGAATCCAAGCTTCACACAAGATTTTGGACAGAAGCAACATTTATAGCCATGCATCTACTGAACAGAGTTCTACTAAAGCCCAATATTGATAAGACTCCATATGAGCTATGGAGTGGGAAGAAGACAACAGCCAAGTATCTCAGAGTTTTTGGCAGCCCATGTTTTGTGAAGAACAAGAAGCAAAACTTGGGAAAATTCAATGCTAGGTCTGATGAAGGCATCTTTGTGGGATACTCAGCAAAGACAAAAGGTTACAGAGTTTTCCTACATAAGCTGGGAAAAGCGATCACTTCCAGTGATGTGAGAATAGATGAGATCTAGAAAACAATGCAGAATGGAGAAGCTGAGGACAATGAAGAAGATGACTTCAATGTAGATGAAGAATCATACCAACCTGAAGAAAAGGAACAAGAAGTAAGTTCAGACTCAGAGAAGAGTGAGTCTGAAAATGAAGAAAGAGATCCTCTTGCAACTAAGATGGTGCAAGGAAGAAGGATAAAGAAAACATGGACCAGTGCTCATCAAAGAGATCAGATCATAGGTGACCCATCAGCAGGAGTTACAACAAGAAGAAGAATTGTGGGAGTTACTGCTCTACTCTCACAAGTTGAACCTAAATCCGTTGAAGAGGCTATTCAAGACAAAGCTTGGATCAAATTGAGAAGAATGATATATGGGAGCTGGTTCCAAGACCCACTAATAAGAATGTCATAGGAACAAAGTGGGTGTTTAGGAATAAACACAATGAAGATGGCAAGGTGGTGAGGAACAAGGCCAGGCTAGTTTGCAAAGGCTACACTCAGATAGAAGGGGTAGATGTTGATGAAACTTTTGCACCACTAGCAAGGTTAGAAACTATCAAAATGTTCTTAACTTTGATAGCACACAAGAGGTATAAAGTCTATCATATGGATGTCAAATCCACCTTTCTGAATGGGCTCCTGAAAGAAGAAGTGTATATTGAACAACCTGATGGAGTACAAATCAATGAGGATGAGACACATGTGTGCAAACTGAAGAAAGCCTTGTATGGTCTTAAGCAAGCTCCAAAAGCATGGTATAGTAGGCTAGATGTGTACTTAAGAAGGTTGAATTTCAGAAGAGGAACGGTTGATAATAACCTGTACGTGTTCAACTCAGAGAAAGGCTAGCTGATAACCATAGTATATATAGATGACATCATCTTTGGAGGGGATCACTCTAAGCTATGCCAAGATTTTGCACAGAAGATGAGTGAGGAATTTGAGATGTCATTGATTGGAGAAATGACGTACTTTCTTGGATTACAGATAAAGCAGTGTGAAGAAGGTATCTTTATTTCTCAGACAAAATATGCCAAAGAGATACTGAAAAGGTTTGGCATGGAGGATAGCAGATCTGTCAGTACCCCTATGACAGTGGGCTGTAAGTTAACAAAGGATCATAAGGGAAGGAGTACGAGCCCTACAGAGTACAGGAAGATGATAGGGAGCCTTTTGTACCTTACGGCATCAAGGCTTGATCTTATGCAAGCTGTGTGCGTTGCCAGCAGATTCCAAGCTGATCCTAAGGAGTCTCATGTGTTGGCAGTAAAAAGAATCCTAAGGTACCTCAAAGGAACACTAGAAATGGGCTTGTGGTATCCAGCCATGGATTCTCTTAAACTATAAGCATACACTGATGCAGATTGGGCAGGAAGTATAAATGATAGAAAATCAACCAGCGGCTACAGCTTCTACTTGGGTTCAAAGTGTGTTGCATGGTTAAGTAGAAAGCAAAATAGTGTTGCTTTGAGCATAGTTGAGGCTAAGTATATTGCTGCTTGTGCAGCATGTACACAGGTGATATGGATGCTAAGACAATTAGCAGACTTAGGTGTTGAAGTGAAGTTACTAGTGAGTGTACTTTGTGATAATCAAAGTGCTATTGATCTCAGCAAGAATCCGGTTCAACATTTGAGGAGCAAGCATATTGACATTTGGTATCACTTCATCAAAGATCAAGTGGAATAGGGTACAATTCAGTTGGAGTATGTTGGCACTAAAGATCAAATTTCAGATATTCTAACTAAACCTCTGTCCACAGAGCTGTTTGAAAAAGCATAGATTGAGTCTATCTGTGTAAATGCCTCCTCAAGCTTGAAGTTCAGGTGAATCCTCCATCTCCACTTTGCGAGTTTTTTAGATTTGTAATTGGTTGACAAAGGAGGAGAGAAGCAACAGTACAGGAGAGCTGTTAAGAAAGGGGGAGTGCATATTTAAGGAGAGTTGAAACTGCTGCATAGTGACTTTTATCATGAGTGTTGCCAACAATTATAAAGGGGGAGATTGTTGTTCCCACAGCCTTGTATGGGTTGTAATTGTTGTCAACTAGGTTTAAGTGTGCAAGAATGTAAAAGCCGCATGGAAGGGTAAGACAATAAATTAGCCGCAAGTAAGCCCTATTAGGGTTTCATGGAGGAGTATATAAAGACCATTGGAAGACAACAAAAAGAGACGTATCGGCTATTGAGAAAAATGGACAAAAAACCTAGGCACACCACCGGTAAGAGAGAGAAACCCGTGAGGAACGACACACCACCGACAATCTGAGTAGAACGGCACCAGCAGTCGGTAGTTGAGTAGATCGGCACACCACCGGCACACCAGCAGCAGTCGGCAGTTGAGCAGATCGGCACACCACCGACACACCAGCAGCAGTCGGCAGTTGAGCAGATCGGCACACCACCGGCACACTAGCGGTTAGCAATTGAGCAGATCAGCACACCACCAGCACACCAGCGGTTAGCAATTGAGCAGATCGGCACACCACCGGCACACCGGCAGTCAGTAGTTGAACAGATCGGCAAACCACCGGCACACCAGCAGTCGGCAATTGAGAGATCCGGCAGAAAGAGATCCGGTCGACGGTGAGAGATCTGGCAGAAAGAGATCCGGTCGATGGTGAGAGATCCGGCAGAAAGAGATCCGGTTGACGGTGAGAGATCCGGCAAAAAGAGATCTTGTCGACGGTGAGAGATCCGGTCGACGGTGAGAGATCCAGCAGAATAAGGGTTGGACGGAAAAATAGAAACGTGAGGTGAGCCATGAAACAAGGAGACGGGTGAGATCGTGAGATGGTAAAAGCAGAAGCTGTGTGAGACAACCTAGAGAAGGAATTCGGCGAAGCATTGGAAAGAACTCAACATATTTCCAGATTTCTTCAAGAGAGATTAGAGAGCGTTGCGGTGAACTTCTGAGCGGCAGTGGAGCAGCCTTTCAATTCAATAGAGGCAAGACAAGCTAGAAGAAGGGTAGACATAGTAAGTGACACTCTTTGTATTGTACTTACTTAGTATTTGCAATAGTGAAAGGAGCTAGAGGATTAAGACATCCATTGTAACTGGAATTCTCAAGTATAATGGATAGTCTCGGTAAGGGAGAGTCCCTACCACTGTGGATGTATGTCATGTTGACGGAACCACGTAAATCTCGTGTGTCCTTAATTTGCTTTGCGTTCTATGTTTTGAATTGAGTTATGAACGCAGCTAAAGTATCAGCCAACCCATAACCTAACGAAGGCCTAAACAAGAACATCCGAATTGTCTATTAGGTAAGGTGACTGAAAGGTGACTTTAGGGACTATTGTGATTAGTAGGTAGCAATAGATCTACCTTAGTCGAGTTTGAGAAAGAGTTCACTTTTAAGAAGAGGTTGAAGTTGTTCACTTACCTGCGAATTGCAAATTTTTGTGATATTGATTCACCCCCCCCTCTCAGTATCACAAACTAGTAGATCCTAGAGAGAAATTGGGAACTTCAAAAAGTAACAAAGGAAGCAAAATAGCCAGTCAAAATGCAACAAGTGGTGGCCCACATGACCACCATATCCCAAAATGAAACGTTGTCACTTGTCCATCTTATCCCTTTTCCCAACTTTGTCATCTTGGCATGGGCCCCTCTAGGCCCTCAACTTTCCCTCTACCTAAATGCCCTTCAAATAGTGTTAAAAACACCAAGAAAACCATTAAAAAAATACATCACAAAAACCCCTTTCTCTATTGATCAATAAAACCCCAAAAATGGCCATTAATCTCCTTCATTTGAGACTTGTGATGGTTCAATCATTTGCCACCTCATTCAACACCCATAAAGATGACCCAAATTGCCAAAAAAGCTCCTCTACCTTGCCAAACTAATGGTCCCCTCTCTTAGGCTAGTCCTTAGAGGTCGACTACATTGGCTCCAAGGATAAGGCAAACAATGATGTCTTAAGGAAAGAAGAAATTAGATTTGAGGCCAAGACTAAACTGGCCAAATCTCAGTTCCCTCTAGGGTGCTTCACAGAGGAAAAGGATAGGCAGCTTTGCATGTTGACTACTGATATGTCATCATTTGTTGACACCATGTATCACTCCCCCATTGCCAGCTACCTCACCTCCGAGTTTTAGCCTTGCTTGGATCACTAGCTCTGCAACCACTCTTTGGGTTGGTTCTCACAGGCCATTGTCTCATAAGTACATTTCTTTTTCCTTTTCATTCTACCCTTTTTTTAATCTTTCAAACATTGTAATATAATTTAGTTATTGCCTTCTTCGGGCTTCACTAAAATGTTTGATTGGTTTAATTTAGTTACATTCCTTTTAGTTGTAAACTTTGGTAAGAGATGATGGAATTTGTAATTATTATTATAATATTATATAATATTGATTATGATCATTGCTAAGCTTAGAAAATAAAATATTAGTGATAATGTATAAATATGATTAAGAAAGATTTCCATGACAAAAATGGTAGGTGATGCTTGCATTGTAGATGTTGATGTGTCTAGTTGTTTAACCATAACTTATGGCTATCTTATTAATAATATTAATTGTGCATAGATCCTATATTACTAAATTTAGATAGATAACATAATGCTCGATTTCATACCAATTAGTGACTTTTTTTTTTAACTTTATTTTATGTAATTATATCACGTTTTATTTTTACATATTCAATTAATTAAAGATGCATTAATCTAACATATAGAAAATTAATTGTTAATGTCATGTTCATTATTGCATTGAAGGCAATAAGTGTACATTAGCCGTCAGAGGAGTTCTAATCGAGAAATCAAGATGCTCCTCCCATTATTGTGGCTAGAAAAAAAAAATCTAAAAACCACATGCATGTCTTTATCTACCAATACGAAGCTCAGATCGAAACATCGCACCTTTTGTAAGTAATTGATGGTAATTTAGTTATATCTAATATAGCACTCTTTGATGTCATAAATATCTTTAAAGAAAACACATACATCAATTATCGTTAACCCATAAGAAAGTAACCATAAGTTTTGTCTAAATTTTTTACTTGCACACTTCTATTGGGGCCAACCTTTTGATTCCCACAACATATGTGAATCAAAATTGGCACATTGGTCTTTCAAATGTTGGCTTTGCTAAATTTATAAATGTCCATGTATCATTATATCACATGAAATTTTAGTGATTAGTTTAGTGTACAATCGATTTTTTTTTTTATATTAGATATCTAAGAAACATTTAAAAACCTAAAAAAATGCAAGAAGGAAATAAAATAGAAGAAATTTAGCAATAATAGGGGGGTTACAATGAGATAATTATAGGATTGATATTTTGAAAGTTCCAAGCTAATAAATACATGCATTACATATGACGTGCATTGTAATTAACATCAGTTAATGAGATATCTCTAAATTTCAACCCCAAATCCTTCTTCCTCTTACCCCATTAACGCAAATTCCTTTACAAAAATTTCATTGTCTAATCATGCTAAAAAAAAAAACATCAATTTGCATATAGGAAAGCATATTCTCAAACTACTTGTATGCGTGAACATCATGTCTATAACAATTACTTCAATTGCAACTACTAGCCATTCACACATTTATCCTTCAAATGAAAAACATTAATTTTTGATCCTAATTGATTTTCATAGATCCATAATAGAAATACAAATTGATACCCCCTATAGCCCAAGAAAAGCCTAAGCCATAACTAAGGCACTTGGAACAATTGATATGATTGCTTAACAATTAATAATATGGTAAAAAACTTAATGAAAAGTATTAGAATTAAGAATTGCATTCTAAAAATAAATAAATAAAACAATCAATCAATCAAAAAAATAATAGAACAAGCAACAAGTTTGAAAAAGGATACACCAAGTAAAAGCCATGAGCAAATGAGCTAGCTAACATAACTGTAAATAACTATTTTCTCAAAACAAGTCTATGGCATAGGGAGAGTCAAACTGAAACTTTACTATAATAATTCTTTGTCCAAATCTAAAGGGTTCACTCACCATTCAAGTTGGAGTTTGACCTTTACTAGAATAATGTGAGATGAAAATATCATAGTTAATTTATATAAAATGTGTTAATTTTAACTTGCTTTAAATTAAATACATTGTAATATGCCTAAGGCTAGCCAATTCAATGCATACATAATTTGATCATTATTTTATTTTTCAAAAAAAAAAAAAGGAAAATGCCATTAGTACCTGTATTTGATGAAAATTTTCCTTTTTATTGGGAAAATCAAACTAGTAAAAATATCAAATTATTTAATTTTTTTTGTCAAATTTGAACACAATAACATTTTTTATTAAATAATTTGATATAAATCTTATGTATATAAATTTTCAGAAATATTTTAATTTGATGAAGAATAGAAAATAAATTTTGTTTGAAACCACAATGTAAAGTAATAAATTAAAAGTAAATTAACAATTTTATGAAATAATTTAGAATAATAAATAATTTTTTCTGAAGACAATATATTTTTTAAAATAATATTATATATATATATATATATATATATATATATATATAAAGAGAGGGATTGAGAAGACAAAAAAAAGTCTTACCTCCTCTCTTAAAACAATATTCATAAATTAATTATTTATAGAACATGTCTAAAATAATTTGTTTATATATATGGTACCAATTACACATGTTAAATATTTGGAAAAAAAAGTTTAGCCCAAACCCCTTTTGGGCTAATGTAAATGTTAATTCAAAGGTCTAAGCCCATTTATAAGTAAGTAGGCCTAATGAGAAAGGCCATGCTTATGATATACTTTAAAAAGAGTTTAGAGCTAAACCAAACCCACACACTAAAGGCCAAAATCAAAAAATCATCTTTACTCCAACTTCACACAGCTAAGATTTGGTCACTCATACCAAACATTTAATGGGCATTAGGCTTCTCCATCTTAAGGATGGTTATAAGTGTAGTAATCGGCTTCGATGTATGTAATTTAGCTCGAAATAATGGGCCATATACAAATTGCATTCAACAAGCTTATCTAAATGATAGTTTCAAATAGGACATAGACAAATTTGCTAGCTCAATCACTTTTATAGACATCTCAAAGACTAGGTTGCTAGGTTTTGTGTAACAAAAATAGCTTACATTTTTTACCACATCAAATGGTACAATTACAAACACAAATTATGTAAATTCAATGGCTTGCTACCTTGTTTAGTTTTTTTTTTTTTTAAAGGGGGAAGCTTTGGAAATAATTGTATTTCATTAAAGTGTAGTGTAGATAAAATCTAATAAAAACTTATTAAAATAAAACATTAAAATACAAGATTATGAGTGTTGTCATAATCGGTAAAATCATGAAAGGGAAGTCTCTTAAGAGGAGCTATCATCATCCCTATAAATAAATTGTTAAGTAGCTTTGAAGAGATAAAAGAAGGATGAAGTTAGTGTTTCTTGCCCATCACTCCTAGCTTCAAGACATAAATGATGTATGCAACAGAAAAATATATAATTATCTCAAACACTATTTTTATGTCGATGGCCCACATGAAGGGTGGTAGATTGAAATTAACAAAGGTCAAGCAAAAATTTATGGCTATTGTACCAATGATCAACCATTTGAAGGGATGTCTTATGCTAGTGAAAAATTATTCTTCTAGCCTAGAAAATTTGAGAAGAAAGATAGATAACCAAATAAAGACACCCATAAAAACTATGAAAATTACTTACTTATAGCGTGACCAAAGTAGTGTAGAAGCCATAATTTGATATTGTCTATAAAGGAGAGCAAAAAAAAAAAAAACTTTTGGAAGGAAGAGGATATATAAACTTCTTTCCCCTCTACAAGTTAGTTAACAATAGCTCATGCAATCTTTTCTTTTTGTTTCAACAACAAGCACAACCTAAAATCTTGTGGGCCATGTCAAGTAATGTCTTTATAACAAAAATCTTTTATGTTTCCCTCCTTGCTTTTGACTATTGTTTATTTTATTGTTATTGCTATTATGGTGAAATGGGTGGTTTAGAGAAGGAAGTGAAAGAGAGGCAACATTAACAGCTATTGCATCAATTACTCTAGTAATTAAGTACATTATGTTAATATTTTTTTCCTTTTTCTTCACAATCTCTCTTCCAATCATTTGCCAACTATCCTCTTCTCTAGATGACTACTGATCATTGACTTTAGTGGGCTATTTCTTGTTTTTGTAGATTTTAATTTGACAATTTGGATGCACTTTGCATATTTTTAGTTGAAACACTATCCTCTCCAATCATTTTGTCTCCTTGCTTTTTGGGGTTTCCCTTAAGTTGGTTTGCATTCTTAAAATATATATATAATATTAGAGGGATATGTATATGTGATATAATTATCATATTTACTTTAATTTTATTTTTGACAATTGATTTCTATTCAATATGGTAAAGAATGTTATTTTGTTTGATATCTAAAATTTAGTTCAGTTAATATAATTCAAATTAATATGAAAAATGGTTTTAGTTGTTTTTTAAAATATTGTTTTGTTTTCTTCTAAATAGTTTTTAATTTAGAATTTTATTAGCTTATGAAATAATATATTTTGATTGAAAAAATAATTTTGAAAAATTTAAGAAATTTTAGTAAATTAGATTGATTGTAGTAAACTTATAAGCCATGTGACCTTAACCATTCATTTGAAGGGCATTTTGACCATTCATTAAGGTGTTTGTGCCATTTTTTGTTAAAATTGAATTCATTTGTTTCTTTTTTCCCTTATTAGCAACAGCAAAATATTTGTCCATTTTCTTTTATTCTTGTACAAAATATTTTATTTGCAGTAAGTAAGCAAAACTTCAATAACAACATTATAGGCAATAGAGGTTCAAGCCAAACTCCACTAGACTAGGCAACAAAATGAGAATAGCACTAAGCACAATAGGAGGCCTAACCCACATTTACATGGTGGGCAAAGTAGTCCACATCAACATTAAATTGGCTAACATATTGCTCTAACCTAACCATAATACCTGGATTTTGGACTTTGATTTAAACCCACTACTTGGAACCTCCATTCCTTCTAGCCACATGGCATGTTATCAAGCCCCTAAAGTTGTGGAAGCCTATAAGGCCACCTTCAAATCTAATGTGTATGGTTTCATTGTATTGCTTCTCGAGCTCCTAACTAGCAAAGCACCCAATCAAGCCTCACTGGGTAAGGAAGGCATTGACTTGCCTAAGTGGTCCAATCAGTGGTTTGGGAGGAATGGACAATTGAGTTATTTGATATGGAGTTGATAAGGCACCGTAACAATGTGGAAGAGATGGTACAATTGTTGTAAATAGCCATGGCTTATGTCTTAATGGTCCTTGATTAGAGACCAACAATGGAAGATGTATTGCAGATGATGAAGGATATCAATAGGGGAGAGATTGATGATGGCTTATGCTAGCACCTGATGATCCATCCAAGAGAATTAGATGGCCATTTGTCTCCCCCAAAGCTTAAGACTCCAACTAGTCCCATGACTCCCTGGAAATTCTCCTTTAAAAAAAATGTAAAAGGAGGACCCCTCTCTTTGGCTAGTCCTTAGAGGCTAACTACATTGGCTCCAAGGAAAAGGTGGATAATGATGTCCTAAGGAAAGAAGAGATCATATCTAAGGCCAAGACTAAACTAGCCAAATCTTGGTTGCTTTAGGATACTTTACATAGGAAAAGACCAAGCAGCTCTACTTGTTGATTACTAACATGTCATTGTTTCATGGCACAATGTATCACTCCTTAATCTCCAACCACCATTCCTTTAAGTTTAAGCCTTGCTTAGATGGGTAGCTCTTTGACTTAGTTCTCACATGCCATCATTTCATAAGTACATTTTTTTCTTTTTTTTATTATCTTTCAAATGTTGTACTATAATTTAGTTCTTGTCTTCTTGCAACTCCCTTGATGTGTTTGATTGGTCTAATTTAGTGACATTTCTTTTTATTGTAAACTTTATAAGAGATGTTGAAATTTGTAATTATCATTATATTATCATATAATATTGATTATCATTATTGCTAAACTTATAAAATAAATTATTAGTGATAACATATAAATATGATTGTGAAAGATTTCTATGATTGAAATGGTGGCTGATGCTTGCATTGTAGATGTTGATGTGTTTAGTTATTTAACTATAACTTATGCATACCTTGTTAATAATATTTATTATGTATAAATTTAGTTATTACTAAAATTTAGATAGATAACATAATGTTTAATTTTATTTCAATTAGTAACTCTTTTTTTATTTTATTTCATATATTTATATGATATTTCTTTTTTATGTATTCAATTAATTAGAAATGTATTAATCTAATGTATAGTAGATTAGTTATTGATGTCATGTTCAGTATTACATTAGAGGTAGTAAGTGTACATTAGCTATCAAAGGAATTCTGATTAAGAAATCAAGAAGCTCCTCCTAAGATTGCATCCAAAAAAAAAAAAAAATCTAGAAACCACATGCTTATCCACCAACAAGAAGCTCAGATGGAAACATCACACCTTTAGAAGTAATTAATGGTAATTTAATCATATCCTATTTAGCACTCTAATATGTCCAAAGAAAAAAAGTAGACTAATATTGTTGACCCATAAGAAAGTGACCTTAAGTTTTGTCCAAATTTTCTACTCATATACTTCCATTAGGAACAATTTTTTGATTTCCACAAAATATGCAAATCAAAATGGGCACACTTGTCTTTCAAAATGTTGGCTTTGCTAAATTTATAAGTGTACATTCATCATTATATTGCACCAAATTTTAGTGATTAGCTTAGTGTATAATTGAATTTTTTCTTTTTACTTGTTGTTTGAGATACATTTGGAGACCAAAAAAATGCAAGAAGGAAAAACACATAGAAGAAGTGTAGGAACAATAGAGGAATTACCTTTGAGATAATTATAAGACTAATATTCTGAAAGTTCCAAATTAATAATTGCATGCGTTACATATGACATGCATTGTAATTAACATAAATTAATGGGAATTCTCCAAAATTCAACCCCAAATCCCTTCTTGCTCTCACCTCATTAATGCAAATTCCTTTACCATAATTACCTTCTTTTAAACTCAACAATCACAAAAATTATGCTTAAAAAAGCATCATTTTGCACATAAGAAAGCATATTCTTAAACAATTTGTAATATTTATTCTTTTTAATTACTTGTATGCATGGACATCATGTCCATAACAATTACTTCAGTTGCAACTTCACACATTTATCCTTTGAATGAAAAACATGATTTTTTGATCTAGACTAATTTTCAAACATCACTAATAGAAAAACAAATTGATATTCTCACAACCCATGAAAAGTCTAAACCAAAACCAAGGCACCTAGAGTAATTGATATGATTGCTCAACAATTGACAATATGGTAAAAAAAAAAAAAAAAAACTTAGTGAAAAGTATTAGAATAAAGAATCACATTCTAAAAATAAATAAATAAATCAACAAAATAGTTGAACAAGTAGCAAATTTGGAAAAGGATAATCACGTAAAAGCCATGAGCAAATGAACCAACCAACATAGCTATGAATAATTGATCCCTTAAAACAGGTATATGGCACAATGATAGTCAAACTAAAATACTACAATCACCCATAAAAACCAAACATTGGACAATCAAAAATCAAAACAAATGTAGTGAATTATCCAAAAAATGAAAGTAAGAATATCACAAAAAAAAAAAATTGTGGGGAGTTTAGTAAGAAGAAGAATAAGATAAATTAAAGGAACCATAAACTTGAATGGAGCACCTTAGTTTTGCCTCCTGATGGGTGTCTCTCTTCAGCAAAATTCAGACATAAACATTAATTTTAATACATCAATCAACAAAGATTCCCAAATAGAAACATACGTACAATATGACAGACCCATAATAAATATTTGTCAAAACTCACCAATTGTGTTGATAAGAATCTAGATTAGGAGTTTTTTATGATAGAATTTAGTCTAGTTAATTCCAATGTGAATTTGACTATTTGGGTAGATTTAGGTGTCTATAATTGTATAAAGATACGTTGTCTATATTATTAAGTGTGTGATTTTTAATTATTGTGTGGTGCTTTTAACATATTAATGAACTTATAGTATTCTTATAACTTTCTATCGATGGTATTAGAACTATTGCACCCTAACAGTGGTATCAAAGCTAGTATCATAGTGGGTATTTTTTATTTTAATCAAAAGCAAACATATAAGTCTTCCTAAAATTATCATAAAAGTCACTGAACTCACCACAAAAGTTTTTGAAGTTATGGAAGTCATAGAAATTGCTGCTTGTCATTGTCTAAGATTCACTGCTAACCACCACACACCTTGGAAAAACTCTAAATGTCATAGACCTACAAAATTCTAAAGGTTTACCACTATTTTCCATCATTAATTTTGTTGTTGCCCTAAACTTGACGATTTCTACTTAGAGGTTGCTACTCTACCTCTTTAACTTACTAACGTGCAATTATCTCACTAAAAAAGCTTGCTCCTCCTTGTCATTTTGTCAAAGTTGAGGGGTTTGATTGAAAATTTGAAAAAATGATTAGGGTCTAATTAAAAGTAACAAGTTGAGGGGTTAGATTGTAAATATTAAAATTTTTTGGATATAATGTAAATAACAAAATTTTGAGGGCAAGATCAAAAAAGAATTATGAATTTCAATTTAAATGACATGATCCCTACTTTAGTTGCCCTTTTGGATGGGATAAATTACATCCAATGGTGTATGTAGATGAAAGTTTTAATTGACTACAACAAATTGCTTAGTATTGTGAACAATGGAGTTATAGAACTCATAGCAAATTCCATAGAAACATAGAGAGCTACTCACCTAAAGTTACAAAAAAAGGATAAAAAGGCATTTTATTTCATCCATTAGGGGGTGAATGATGAAATTTTTGAGAAGATTGTAGGAATAGCATCATCAATGAAAGCATGGGAACAATTCGAAAATTTAAATGGACAAAGTTAGTAAAATTATCAACTTTCTATCGATGATTTGAAAATTATAGGCTCAAGTTGACAAAATTTTATAAATTGCTAACCTATTTATAAGCTTATGCCAATTTGTTACTTACTTCCTCTACAAGACTTCTTTAGTTGACAAGGTTAGTTTCTAGTTTCTGGTTTTGGGCCCCAGCAGGGGAAAGAAAGGTGGCAAATGGAAAGTTCCCTTGTAGAGATGGGAAAAATGATACATGGTATAAATTTTGTGGAGGGTAGGTAAAGCATTCCTATTGGCCATTCAATAGCTAGTAACTTGCAAGCAGCAAACCCTATGGTTAACACAACTTCAATTGGGAAATATTATGTGTGATATAATTAAAATTTGGCTCATAATAGTGAGCTACTTTACCAATTTCTATGTTTCTTGTAATTGCACTTGCACATAATATAGATGTTAGTGTCATAGAGTCAAATCTCATGTTTTTTGATCTTATCAAATGACATAGATTAAGTGCCTATTGAGCTTGCTCACATCACACATAACTAGAAATGAGCAAATTCCATGTAACCATATCTTTTTTAACTATACTATAACAAACTAAATCAACATCCTTAATCAATCCAACCTTATAGTAAAAGTTTAAAATTGAACTACCTAAGATATTGTCCAATTCAAATCCACCTAAAATGGCAATTGCATGTCCTTGCTTGCCCTATTCAATTACACCTAAATTAGCTAAAGTTGAAAGAAGGCTAGACAAAGTAACTCCATTAGGTGCAACACCTTTCAATCACATATTAGGAAATGTCCTAATCACTTCCTCGTAAAACCCATTTTGAACATTACTCACAATCATCGAATTCCACATAACTACATTCTTGTTAGGCATATTATCAAGCACATTCCTTGCATCCTTAAGAACCACACATTTTCCATATACATTTGCAAGATTGCTAGAAACAAACCCATATCCATTTGAACTAGTCTTCATAGAATACCCATGAACCACTTTACCAAACCCAATCATCACAAAGCATCCCAAGCTTTTAACATGTTAGGCACAACAAAGTAGTCAGCTGAAATGCCATTATTGACCATCCCATAAAAACCCATTAAAGCTTCTTCGTTGAATCCTGTTCTATAATGTAGGCTAATAATAATAACCTATGATAACTCATTCTTAACCTGTAGTCTCTAAAACAAGCCATCAATAATCTTTAAAACATAACACTTTGCATAAGAGGTTAGCAATTTTGTCTCTATATACTCATTTTGTGAATATAAAACACCATTTGTGATAATTTGAGTGTGAATTTGTTGGCTTATGAAGAGAGCTCACTTGTACATGCAACCCTAAAGTAGCTTGCCATAGATGTTAGGTCCAACTAGTAGATTATTGAATTCCATCTAGTTGAGTAGCATTAAAGCTACTTAAATTTGGGCCTTGCTTATAAAGAGATGATATGCTATGGAAGTAAAATTTGTACTAGTTTTGGCAGAATTTAGGGTAAAATTCATACTAGTTTTGGTGAAATTTAGGTTTCAGCAGCAATGTTTTGTGAAAATTTATGGGTTTTGAACTAGAGAAATGTGGGTTTGGTGTTGGAGTGAAAGGAGGAGAAGCCATAGCCCAAAAAGAAGCCATAGCCCAAAAAGAAATTAAGTGAGTTGGAAGGAGATAATGATGTGTGTGAGAGAGAAAGACTAATGCATTCCAAATTGTCCTCTTATGTTTGACAGGGGTCAAACTCAAGCCTATTGCTTGGAAGGAAATTACCCTAACTATTCAACTACCAACACTTGTGATTTGAATGTCAAAAACTTATTAGATACCCAAAATAGAGTAAACATCATATTTACATCTCCATTTGGAATGTTCATAAATTAGTTATTTATATCTACCATTGAAAATAATTTGTTTATAAATGTGGTACCAACAACACATGTTAAATATTTAGAACAAAGTCTTACCCAAACCCTTTTTGGGCTAATGTACATGTAAATGTAAATTTAAAAGTCTAAGCCCATTTATGGGTGAGTAGGCCTAGTAAGAAAGGCCAAACCCATGATACACCTTGAAAAGAGTTTGGACCTAAACCAAACCCACACCCACACACTAAAGGCCAAAGACAAAAAATCATCTGTATTTTAACTTTACAGGGCTAAGATCTAGTTGCTTATACCAAACACTTAGTGAGCATTATGCTTCTCCATCTTAAAGATGGTAACAGTTGTAGTTATGGGCTTTGGTGTATGTAATTCAACTTGGAATAATGGGCCACAGACAAATTGCATTCAATGATCTTCTCTAAAAGAAAGTTTCAAATAGGACATTGACAAATTTGTTGGCTCAAACACTTTTATAGACATCTATAAGACTAAGTTGCTAGGTTTCACATAACAAAAATAAATTGCAACCTTTTACCACGTCAAACGGTATAGTTATACACACAAATTATGCAAATTCAACAACTTGCTATCTAGTTTAGTTTTTCTTTATCGGGGGGAAAGCTTTGGAAATAACTATATTTCATTAATGGTATGCAAATTCAACTTCGCATGTTTACTAGTGACACGTTGTCATTTCATGATGCCATGTATCACTCCTTAATTGCCAACCACCTCACCTTTGAGTTTAAGCCCCATTCAGATGGATAGTTCTTTAGCCACTCTTTGGGTCAATTTTCATGCACCATCATTTCGTAAGTACATTTTTTTTCCTTTTTTTTTATTATTTTTCAAATGTTGTAACATAATTTAGTTCTTACCTTCTCATGGCTTCATTAACATGTCTAATTGGTCTAATCTATATACATTTCTTTCAATTGTAAAATTGTGAGAGATGCTAGAATTTATAATTATCATTTTAATATCATATAATATTGATTATCATCATTGCTAAGGTTAGAAAATAAATTATTAGTGATAATGTATAAATATGATTATGAAAGATTTTTGTGATAGAAACTTTGGTTGATACTTGCGCTATAGATATTAACATGTTTAGCTATTTAACTATAATTTATGTCCACTTTATTAATAATATTAATTGTATATAAATTCAATTATTACTAAAGTTTAGATAGATAACATAATGCTCATTTTTATTTCAATTAATGATTTTTTTATTTTAATTTTATGTATTCAATTAATTAAAGATTTATCAATCTAATGTATATTAGATTAGCTATTTATGTTATGTTCATCATTGCATTGGAGATAGTAAGTGTACATTAGCCATTATAGGAGTTCCAATTAAGAAATGAAGAAGCTCCTTTTGAGATTGCATCCAAAAAAAAAAAAAAAAAAAATCTAAAAATCACTTGCATATCTTTATTTACCAACAAAAACCTTAAATGGAAACATCACACCTTTGGAAGTAATTGATGGTAATTTAGTCATATCCAATCTAGCAGCCTAATATCTCCAAAGAAAATACGTAGTTCTATTGTTGCTAACTTGTAAGAAAGTGATCTTAAGTTTTATCCAAATTTTCTACTCGTATACTTCCATTAGGAGCAATTTTTTGATTCCCACAAAATATGCAAATTAAAATGGGTGCATTTGTCTTTCAAAACATTGGCTTGGCTAAATTTATAAGTGCTCATGTATCATTATATTGCACCAAATTAGTGATATGCTTAATGTATAATTGAATTTTTTTCTTTTTTATTAGTTATCTAAGACACATTTAGAGACCAAAAAAATGCAAGAAGGAAAAAGAAATAGAAGAAGTTTAGGAACAATAGAGGGATTGCCTTTGAGATAATTATAAGACTAATACTTTGAAAGTTCCAAATTAATAATTAAATGCATTGCTTATGATGTGCATTGTAATTAACATCAGCTAATGGGAATTATCCATAATTTAACCCCAAATCCCCTCTTGCTCTTACTTTGTTAATGCAAATTCCTTTACCATAATTCCCTTCTTTTAAACTCAGCAATCACAAAAATTACACTAAAAACAACATCATTTTGCACATAGGAAAGCATATTCACAAATAATATGTAACAATTATACTTTTTATCTACTTGTATGCATGGGCATCTGTCCGTAATAATTACTTTAATTGCAACTACTAACCATTCACACATTTATCCTTCTAATGAAAAACATGATTTTTTTGATCTAAACTAATTTTCATACATTGCTAATACAAAAACAAATTAATACCCTTATAGCCCAAGAAAAGTCCAAACCAAAACCAAGGCACCCAAAATAGCTAATATGACTGCTCAACAATTAACTATATGGTAAAAGGAAATAAAAAAACTGAAGTTCCCGATTTCTCCCTAGGATCTACTAGTTTGTGATACTGAGAGGGAGGGTGAATCAGTATCACCACAATTCGCAATTCACAGGTAAGTGAACAACTTCAACCTCTTCTTAAAAGCAAACTCTTTCTCAGACTCGACTAAGGTAGATCTATTGCTACCTACTAATCACAATAGTCCCCAAAGTCACCTTTCAAACACCTTCCCTAATAAACAATTTGGATGTTCTTGTTTAAGCTTTCGTTAGGTTATGCGTTGACTGATACTTTAGCTGCATTCACAACTCAATTCAAAACACAAAATGTAAAGCAAATTAAGGACACACGAGATTTACGTGGTTCCGTCAATGTGACGTACATCCACGGTGGTAGGGATTCTCCCTTACCAAGACCATCCACTATACTTGAGAATTTCAGTTACAATGGATGTCTTAATTCTCTGCTCCTTTCACTATTGCAAATACTAAGCAAGTACAATACAAAGAGTGTCACTTACTGTGTCTACCCTTCTTCTAGCTTGTCTTGCCTCTGTTGAATTGAAAGGCTGCTCTACTGCTGCTTAAAAGTTCACCACAACGCTCTTTAACCTCTCTTGAAGAAATCTGGAAATACGTTGAGTTCTTTCTGATACTTCACCGAATTCCTTCTCTAGGTTGTCTCACACAGCGTTCACTGTCTCACGGTCTCACCCGTCTCCTTGTCTCACGGCTCGCCTCACGGTTTCTGTTTTTCGTCCAGCCCGGACCCCTGTTCTGCCGGATATCTCACCGTCGACCGGACCCCTATTCTGCCGGATCTCTCACCGCTGACCGGATCTGTCACCGTCCCAGCCGGCTCTCTCTCACGCCGTCGCCGGATCTCCGCTGTCCCAACCGAATCTCTCTCACGCCGTCGCCGGATCTCCTCTGTCCCAGCTGGATCTCTCTCACGCTGTCACCGGATCTCCTTTGTCCCAGCTGGATCTCTCTCATGCTGTCGCCGGATCTCCTCTATCCCAACCGGACCTCTCTTTGTCCCAGCTGGATCTGTCACCGTCCCAGCCGGATCTCCTTCTACTGTCGCCGGATCTCCTCTGTCCCAGCCGGATCTGTCACTGTCCCAGCCGGCTCTCTCTCACGCCATCACCAGATGTCCTCTGTCCCAGCCAAATCTGTCACCGTCCCAGCCAGCTCTCTCTCACATCGTCGCCGGATCTCTCACCGTCTGCCGGTGGTGTGTCGACCTGCTCAGCTGCCGACTGCTAGTGTGCCGGTGGTGTGCCGACCTGCTCAGTTGCCGACTGCTGGTGTGCCGGTGGTGTGCCTTTCTCACGGGTTTCTCTCTCTTGCCAGTGGTGTGCATAGGTTTTTTGTCTATTTTTCTCAATAACCGATCTGTCCTTTTTGTTGTCTTCTAATGGCCTTTATATACTCTTCCATGAAATTCCAATAAGGCTTACTTGCGGTGAATTTACTGTCTTGCCCTTTTCATGTGGCTTTTACGTTCTTACCCCTCCATATGGCTTTTACCTTCTTACACACTTAAATCTAATTGACAACAATTACAACCTATACAAGGCTGTGGGAACAACAATCTCCCCCTTTGTAATTGTTGGCAACACTCATGACAAAAGCCACTATGCAGCAGTTTCAACTCCCCCTAAATATGCACTCCCCCTTTCTTAACAGCTCCTCCTACACTGTTGCTTCTCTCCCCCTTTGCCAACCAATTACAAATTTGAAAAACTCGCAAAGTGAAGATGGAGGATTTACTTGAACTTCAGGCTTGAGGAAGCATTTGCACAGATATACTCAATTTGTGCTTTTCAAACAGCTTCTTATTAGTGGGTCTTGGAACTAACTCCCATGTATCATTCTTCTCAATTTGATCCTAGCTCCTCATTGATAGCTTTGACCCAGGCTTGGTCTTGAATAGCCTCTTCAACAGATTTAGGTTCAACTTGTGAGAGTATAGCAGTAGCTCCCACCATTCTTCTTCTTGTTGTAACTCCTGCTGATGGGTCACCTATGATCTGATCTCCTTGATGAGTACTGGTCCATGTTTTCTTTGTCCTTCTTCCTTGCACTGTCTTAGTTGCAAGAGGATCTCTTTCTTCATCTTCAGACTCATTCTTCTCCGAGTCTAAACTTACTTCTTGTTCCTTTTCTTCAGGTTGATCTGATTCTTCATCTACATTGAAGTCATCTTCTCCATTGTCCTCAGATTCTCCATTCTGCATTGTTTTCTAGTTCTCATCTATTCTTACATCATTGGAAGTGATCACTTTTCCCAGCTTATGTAGGAAAACTCTGTAACCTTTTATCTTTGCTGAGTATCCCACAAAGATGCCTTCATCAGACCTAGCATTGAATTTTCCCAAGTTTTGCTCCTTGTTCTTCACAAAACATGGGCTGCCAAAGACTCTGAGATAATTTGCTGTTGTCTTCTTCCCACTCCATAGCTCATATGGAGTCTTATCAGTATTGGGCCTTAGTAGAACTTTGTTCAATAGGTGCACGGCTATAAATGTTGCTTCTATCCAAAATCTTGTGTGAAGCTTGGATTCCAGCAGTAGAGTTCTTGCCATTTCAACCACAGCTCTGTTCTTCCTCTCTACCACCCTGTTCTGTTGAGGTGTTCTTGCTGCTGCCATCTGATGATGAATTCCATGCTTCTAAAGGTAATCTTCAAAAGCTTCATTTGTGAATTCAGTGCCTTAATCTGACCTTAATACTTTGATCTTCTTTCCACTTTCATTTTTAGCCAATCTTCTGTATCTCTTGAAGCAATTCAGAACTTCTGACTTGTGTTTGAGGTGCATGATGCAGGTCCTTCTGGAATAATCATCAACAAACAAGACGAAGTACCTTTCACCTTTCAACCCTTTTGTTTTCATTGGCCCACACAAATCAGTATGCACAATGTCAAGCATTACTTCAGAACTGAACTCTTTGGTCTTATATTGCTTTCTGACATGTTTTCCTTTAGAGCATGCTGAGCAAACATACTCTCTCTCTCTCCTGAGGTCAAGAATATCTCTGATTGCATGAGTAGTGATTAGCTTTCTCATGTTCTTCTGTGACAGGTGTCCCAGCCTCTTATGCCAGAGTTGATTTTCTTCTTCTTTGGTGAGTAAACAGCTGCTTATCTTGTCTTCATCAATCACATATAAATTTCCAGCTATTCTCTTCCCAGTTGCAACAATATTGCCTTCTTTACTCTTTACCTGGCAACTTGTTTTTGTGAATATTACCTATGGTCTTTGTTGCATAGCTGACTAACAGATGCTAAATTATATTTGAGTCCTTCAATGTGTAGAACATCTTTCAGCTTTCCTCTTACAATCTTTACTGACCCTTGACCATTGATGTTAAGTGAATCATCATTGCCAAACTTGACTCTACCTTCTCTTGATTTGTTTAGTTTTAATAATTTACTCTTGTCACCCGTCATGTGCGAAGTGCATTCACTATCAAGGATCCACTACTTATCCTTGCAGTTAGCTTTGAGTGCGATTTCAGCTATATTAGCCACCTCCATTTTAGCTTTATATTCCTTCTTTTGAACTGACTGGAAGATATCTTTCTCCTTTTTCTCAGCTTTGACTACACCACTTGTTTTCACTGTGCCATTGAGTGCCTTCTCTTGCTCAAGGAGAAGTATCATGCATCTCTTGGCATTATGGCCATCCTGCCCGCACCTTTCACACTGTTCCAAGTCTGCCAATATAGCAAACTTGTTCTTTGAAACCACTGGTTTGGGCTTCCACCAACAATCCTTGTCAGCATGTCCTTACCTTTTACAGTATGTGCAAGAACTCATGACAGGTGTTCTTTTTTGAATTCTGTATTGTCACCCCTTGTATGCAGCATTGTATCTTCTCAAGTTGGAGACATATACTAGCCTTCTTCACCAACAGTTACTCACCTTATGACCCTAAACTCCATAATAAAGGCAATGATCTTGAAACTACCTCTTCTTAGGTCTGATCATAGCTTGTCTTCTTTTGTTCATCACTTGTTGTGTAGGCAAAGTAGCTGGCTTCTTTGCTTGTGTGACTTTCATTTTAGTTACCTTCTTCTCCTTCTTATGTTCAGCTATAACCCTCTGCTAGCTGACTTTCTTTTCTTCCTTCTTGTTTGCCACCCTAGGTTGCTTCTTCAGATCTTCTTTATTCTCAGCTATCTTCTTCTGAGTCACAACCTTCTCTTTCAACTTCTGTGGCACATTCTCATTTTTTTTAGCTAATGCAGCCTCAGATTGCTGCACTTTCTCTACATTCTTCTCTACTTTTCTAGAACTTGTTTCTCCTATCATTTTAAGCTTCTATAAGTTCTCTTTGCTGTTTTTGAGTTGTTGCTGAAGTCTTAACAACTCTTTCTCCATTTCTTCAATTTTTAAAGCCCTTGAGCCAAGCTCTACTGTAAGGTCTTCACATATTTTGATCTGTTCCTCAAATTTTCTCTTCAAGTCAATATGCTCAGCCCTTATTTCACCGTTTTGACTTTCAACTTCCTCAGACTTTGCTTCAACTTGTTTTATATGGGCCTCCAACCTTCTTATGGTTCTGCCCCTTCTGATTATCTCCTTTAAAGCTGCTTCCAGCTCAGCTTCAAGATCTGGCTCTTCTTCATTAACTTCCTCTTCCTCTTCAGAGGTTGAGCTACCACTTTGTGCTGATGCCATAAAGACATACTTATCTGATGAGTCTTCATCTTCCTCCTTATAAGCTTCTTTTGTCTGACTCATATAACTCTTGAATGAGCCTCTCGTCTTCCTCTATGGGTTGGCAATCTTCTTATTGGACTTCTTTGATTTGAATGATGATCTTCTCCATCTTGAATTCTGCTCATCATTACCATCCTCATCTTCATCATCAAGTTTCACTTTGCACTGAGAAGCAAAGTGTCCAGTTTGCCCACAACGATAACATCTCAAGGACAACTGTCCTTTTCCCTTCTTAGACCCCTTTTTGAATTTCCTTGTGAAGTAAGCCAATACTTCACCTTCACTTTCTTCCTCATCATCATCATTATCCTCACTGGATAATTCTTTCTTTTCTTTTTTCTTCAAGTGTTTCATAGCTTTGAAAGCTACCTCCTTTGATACCTTTGATGTTGAGGAGCTCTCAGTTGACTTTATTCTCATCTCATATGCAATGAGATTGCACTAAAGATCATGCAGAGACATAGAATTGAGATCTCTACTCTCCTCTATGGCTGCCACCTTTGAGGCAAACCTCTCAGACAGAATTCTCAAAATTTTCTTTACAATCGATGAGTCCTTTCTTGTTCTTCCCATGACTTCTCAAGTCGTTTATAGCGTCAATAACCCTGGTGAAGAACTCTTGAACTATCTCATTCTTCTGCATTCTGAGAGATTCATATCTCTCCTTGAACACTTAAAGTTTAGCCTCCTTCATTCTGCCATCACCTTCATAGACTTTCTGCAATCTGTCTCATATCTACTTGGCAGATTTGCAGTCCATAACTTTAGCATACTCAGTATCTGTCAATGCTAAAATGATGACATTTGAGACCATCCCATTTATCTCAAACTGCCTTAACTCCTCTGGGGTTGGGTCTTTACCTTCTTCCGAAGCCACAAAACCCTCTTGTACGCATTTCACCACCTTCATGCCCATGGTTGCAAATACCACTTGCATTCTTACTCTCCACATATGATAGTGGGTTTTGTTGAAGATTGGAACCTTCTTGTTGTAAGTGGTGCTAGTGTTGGTACTGACTTCCATTTCTTAGTATGCTAAACAAGTCAAACTTCAAACTAGTACACCAAGCTATTAAGCTTCAAATTGGTGAACCTGTGCTCTAATACCAATTGAAGTTCCCGACTTCTCCTTAGGATCTACTAGTTTGTGATACTGAGAGGGGGGTGAATCAATATCACCACAATTCGCAATTCGCAAGTAAGTGAACAACTTCAACCTCTTCTTAAAAGCAAACTCTTTCTCAGACTCGACTAAGGTAGATCTATTGCTACCTACTAATCACAATAGTCTCCAAAGTCACCTTTCAAACACCTTGCCTAACAGACAATTCGGATGTTCTTGTTTAGGCCTTCGTTAGGTTATGGGTTGGCTAATACTTTAACTACATTCATAACTCAATTCAAAACACAGAATGTAAAGCAAATTAAGGACACACGAGATTTACGTGGTTCCGTCAATGTGACGTACATCCACGGTGGTAGGGACTCTCCCTTACCAAGACCATCCACTATACTTGAGAATTTTAGTTACAATGGATGTCTTAATTCTCTACTCCTTTCACTATTGCAAATACTAAGCAAGTACAATACAAAGAGTGTCACTTATTGTTTCTACCCTTCTTCTAGCTTGTCTTGCCTCTGTTGAATTGAAAGGCTGCTGCACTACTGCTTAAAAGTTCACCGCAACGCTCTTTAACCTCTCTTGAAGAAATCTGGAAATACGTTGAGTTCTTTCCGATACTTCGCCAAATTCCTTCTCTAGGTTGTCTCACATAGCACCTGCTTTCACCGTCTCACAGTCTCACCCGTCTCCTTATCTCACCGCCTCACCCGTCTCCTTATCTCACGGCTCGCCTCACGGTTTCTGTTTTTCGTCCAGCCCCTATTCTGCCGGATCTGTCACCGTCAACCGGACCCCTGTTCTACCGGATCTCTCACCGTTGATCGGATGTCTCACCGTCCCAGCCGGCTCTCTCTCACGCCATCGCCGGATCTCCTCTGTCCCAGCCAAATCTCTCTCACGCCGTCGCCGAATCTCCTTTGTCCCAGCCGGATCTCTCTCACGCTGTTGCCAGATCTCCTCTGTCCCAGCCGGATCTCTCTCACGCCATTGCCAGATCTCCTCTGTCCCAGCCGGATCTCTCTCTGTCCCAGCCGGATCTCTCACCATCCCAGCCGGATCTCCTTCTGCTGTCGCCGGATCTCCTTCCTGTCCCAGCTGGATCTGTCACCGTCCCAGGCGGATCTCCTTCTGCTGTCGCCGAATCTCCTCTATCCCAACCGGATCTGTCACCATCCCAGCCGGCTCTCTCTCACGCTGTCGCAGGATGTCCTCTGTCCCAGCCAGATCTGTCACCGTCCCAGCCGGCTCTCTCACGCCGTCGCCTGATCTCTCATCGTCTGCCGGTGGTGTGTCAACCTGCTCAGCTGCCGACTGCTGGTGTGCCGGTGATGTGCCAACTTGCTCAGTTGCCGACTGCTAGTGTGCCAGTGGTGTGCCTTTCTCACGGGTTTCTCTCTCTTGCCGGTGGTGTGCATAGGTTTTCTGTCTATTTTTCTCAATAGCTGATCCGTCCTTTTTGTTGTCTTCCGATGGCCTTTATATACTCTTCCACGAAATCCCAATAGGGCCTACTTGCGGCGAATTTACTGTCTTGCCCTTTTCATGTAGCTTTTATGTTCTTGCCTCTCCATGTGGCTTTTACCTTCTTACACACTTAAATCTAATTGACAACAATTACAACCTATACAAGGCTGTGGGAACAACAAAAACTTAGTGAAAAATATTAGAATAAGGAATCATGTTCTAAAAATAAATAAATAAATAAATCAATCAATCAATCAACAAAATAGTAGAACAAGCAACAAGTTTGGAAAAGGATACACAAATTAAAGCCATGATCAAATGAACTAGTTAACACAATTATAAACAATTGATCCCTTAAAATAGGTCTATGGCATAATGAGAGTTGAACTAAAACACTACAATCACCCATAAAAGCCAAACATTGGACAATCAAAAATCAAAACAAATGTAGTGAATCATCCAAAAAATGAAAGAAAAAATATCACAAAAAAATTGGTGGGGAGTTTAGTAAGAGGAAGAACAAGAGCATATATTAGAGGAACCAAGAACTAGAATGGAGCACCTTTGTTTTGCTTCCTAACAAGTGCCTCTCTTCAAAAAAATTTAAACACAAACATTAATTTTAATACATCAATCAACATGGATTTCCAAATAGAAACAGGCGTATAATATGATAGACTCACAAAAGATATTTGGTCATACTCATTAATTGTGTTGATGTTAATCCATATTAGGAATTTATTATGATAGAAGTTAGTTTAGTTAAGTCCAATTTGTATTTGACTATTTGGAGAGATTTAGTTGTCTATGATTATATAAAGACACATTGTTTATATTTTTATATGAGTATTTCTTGGTTATTGTGTGACATTTTTATCATATTAATGAAATTATTGTATTTCTATAATTTTTTATTAGTGGTATCAAAACTATTGTGCCTTATCAGTGGTATCAAAGTCAGTTCAATTCAAGAGTCAGTATCATAGTGGGAATATTTAATTTGGGTCGAGTATAGATATAGAAGTCTTGACAAATTTATCACATAAGTTGCTAGAGCCACCACAGAAGTTATCAAAGTTACAAAAGTCACAAAAACTACTACTTGTCATTGTCGAAGATTTGCTGCCAATGATCACACTTCTTGGAAAAACTTTAAAAGTTGTAGATTTACAAAATTCTAAAGGTTCACCACTATTTTGAACTACTAATTTTGTTGTTGCCAATTGTCATTGTTACCCTAAACTTGATGATTTCTACTTAAAGGTTGTTACTTTACCTTTACAACTCACCAATGTGTCATTATCTCACTAGAAAAGCTTGCTCCTCCATCTTGTCGTTCTGTCAAAGTTGAGGGGCTTAATTGAAAATAAAAAATATTTGGGGTCTAATTAAAAATGATAAAAGTTAAGGGGTTAGATTGTAAATAACAAAATTTTGGGATAGATTTTAATAACAAAAGTTTGGGGGCCAAATGAAAAAAAGACATGAAATTTAATATGAATGACATGATCCTTGTTTCAATTTCCATCTTTGATGGGAAAAATTACAACTGATGGTGTGTGTAAATGATAGTTTTACTTGACTACAACTAATTGCTAAGCATTATGGAGAATAGAGTTACAAAACTTATAATAGATGCCATAGAAGCACAAAGAGCTACTCATTAAGAGTTATAAAAGAAGGGTAAAAAGGCAATCTATTTCATCCATCAAGGGGTAAATGATGAAATATTTGTGAAGATTCCAAGAGTAACATCATCAAAGTAGGCATAGGATATCTTGATGACATTATTCCAAGATACAGACAAAGTTAAAAAGGTGAAACTCCAAACATTACAATGTTAGTTTGAACTTTTGCAAATGGAAGGTTTAGAACTAGTTTTAGAATATATAAGCAGAGTTCTAGCCCTGACAAATCAAATGAGAATCTATGGAGATTAGCTTAATGTTTAGGTGAAAGTTGAAAAGATCTTGTAAACATTCACATTATAATATGAGCATATCATGGTTGCTATAGAAGAAGCACATAATTTGTCTTAGATGTCAGTTGGTGTACTGATGAGCACATTACAAGCTTATGAATATCACATGAATGAGAAGCACTTTGAAATGTTAGTAAAGCAAGCACTTCAAAGTTAGGCTTCAACCAAAATCAATTAGATTGGTCAATCAAAGTAGAAGTAAGGTTCTTCTCATGGTAAAGGATAAGGACATGGTAGTAATTACTACAATAATAGAGGTCAAGGAGATTATTATAACAACTGTGGAGATGGTGACAATCAATACAATGACCAAAGAAAATTAGACCAATTGTACAAAGATCAAGGTCAAGGCTAAGGAAGAGGTTATGAAAATTGAAGTTCCCGACTTCTCCCTAGGATCTAGTAGTTTGTGATACTAAGAGGGGGGTGAATCAATATCACCACAATTCACAATTTGCAGGTAAGTGAACAACTTCAACCTCTTCTTAAAAGCAAACTCTTTCTCAAACTCGACTAAGGTAGATCTATTGCTACCTACTAATCACAATAGTTCCCAAAGTCACCTTTTAGACACCTTACCTAATAGACAATTCGGATGTTCTTGTTTAGGCCTTCATTAGGTTATGGGTTGGCTAATACTTTAGTTGTGTTCACAACTCAATTCTAAACACAGAACGTAAAGCAAATTAAGGACACACGAGATTTACATGGTTCTGTCAATGTGACGTACATCTACGGTGGTAGGGACTCTCCCTTACTAAGACTATCCACTATACTTGAGAATTCCAGTTACAATGGATGTCTTAATCCTCAACTCCTTTCACTATTGCAAATATTAAGCAAGTACAATACAGAGAGTGTCACTTACTGTGTCTACCCTTCTTCTAACTTGTCTTGCTTTTGTTGAATTGAAAGGCTGCTCCACTGCCGCTTAGAAGTTCACCGCAACGCTCTCTAGCCTCTCTTGAAGAAATTTGGAAATATGTTGAGTTCTTTCCGATGCTTCGCCGAATTCTTTCTCTAGGTTGTCTCACACAGCTCCTACTTTCACCGTCTCACGATCTCACCCATCTCCTTGTCTTATGGCTCGCCTCACGTTTCTGGTTTGCTGTTCCACTTCTCACACATGTCCAGCCCCTGTTCTGCCGGATCTCTCTTGGTTGGCCGAATCGGGTTTCTGCCCTATTCTGGTCTCACACCGTCCAGCCCCTATTCTGCCGGATCTCTCTTGGTTGGCCGAATTGGGTTTCTGCCCTGTTATGGTCTCACGCCGTCCAGCTGAATCTTTTCACCGTCAGTTTCTGTTTTTCCCATCTAGCCCCTGTTCTGTTGGATCTCTCTTGGTTGGCCGAATCGAGTTTCTGTCCTGTTATGGTCTCACGCCATCCAGCTGGATCTTTTCACCATCGGTTTCTATTTTTCCCGTCTAGCCCCTGTTCTGCCGGATCTCTCACCGTTGGTTTCTGTTTTTTCGTCCAACCCCTGTTCTGCCGGATCTCTCACTGTCGGTTTCTATTTTTCTGTCCAGCCCCTGTTCTGCCGGATCTCTCACCGTCGGTTTCTATTTTTCCGTCCAGCCCCTGTTCTGCCGGATCTCTCTTCCAACGGCTTCTCTCTTTGGTCAGCTGTTTGTCTAGGTTTTTTGTTCGTTTTTCTCAATTGCCCACTTCTTTTGTTGTCTTCCTATGGCCTTTATATACTCCTCCATGAAACCCTAATAGGGCTTACTTACGATGAATTTATTGTCTTACCCTTCCATGTGGCTTTTACGTTCTTGCCCCTCCATGTGGCTTTTATCTTCTTGCCCTTCTATGTGGCTTTACTTTCTTGCACACTTAAACCTAATTGACAATAATTACAACCCATACAAGGCTGTGGGAATAACAATCTCCCCTTTGTAATTGTTGGCAACACTCATAACAAAAGCCACTATGCAGCAATTTCAACTCCCCCTAAATATGCACTCCCCCTTTCTTAACAGCTGCCCCTACACTGTTGCTTCTCTCCCCTTTTGCCAACCAATTACAAATTTGAAATACTCGCAAAGTGGAGATGGAGGATTCACCTGAACTTCAGGTTTGAGGAGGCATTTGCATAGATAGACTCAATTTATGCTTTTCAAACAGCTATGTGGATAGAGGTTTAGTTAGAATATTTGAAATTTGATCTTTAGTGCCAATATACTCCAACTGAATTGTATCCTGTTCCACTTGATCTTTGATGAAGTGATACCAGATGTCAATATGCTTGCTCCTCGAATGTTGAACTGGATTCTTGCTGAGATCAATAGCACTTTGATTATCATAAAGTACACTCACTGGAAACTTCACTTCAACACCCAAGTCTACCAATTGTCTTAGCATTCATATCACTTGTGTACATGCTGCACAAGCAGCCATATACTCAGCCTCAGCTGTGCTCAAAGCAACACTATTTTGCTTTCTACTTAACCATGCAACACACTTTGAACCCAAGTAGAAGCTGCAGCCGCTAGTTGATTTTCTATCATCTATACTTCCTGCCTAGTCTGCATCAGTGTATGCTTGTAATTTAACAGAATCCATGGCTGGATACCACAAGCCCATTTCCAATGTTCCTTTGAGGTACCTTAGGATTCTTTTCACTGCCAACACATGAGACTCCTTAGGATCAGCTTGGAATTTGCTGGCAGTGCACACAGCTTGCATAAGATCAGGCCTTGATGTCGTAAGGTACAGAAGGCTCTCTATCATCTTCCTGTACTTTGTAGGGCTTGTACTCCTTCCCTCCTGATCTTTTGTTAACTTGCAGCCTATTGTCATAGGGGTATTGACAGATCTGCTATCCTCCATGCCAAACCTTTTCAACATCTCTTTGGCATATTTCGTCTGAGAAATAGAGATACCTTCTTCACACTGCTTTATCTGTAATCCAAGAAAATACGTCATTTCTCTAATCAATGACATCGCAAATTCCTTACTCATCTTCTGTGCAAAATCTTGGCATAGCTCAGAGTGATCCCCTCCAAAGATGATGTCATCTACATATACTATGGTTATTAGTTGGCCTTTCTCTAAATTAAACACATACAAGTTATTATCAATTGTTCCTCTACTGAAGTTCAACCTTCTCAAGCACTCATCTAGCCTACTGTACCATACTCTTGGAGCTTGCTTAAGACCATACAAGGCTTTCTTCAGCTTGCACACATGTGTCTCCTCCTCACTGATTTGTACTCCATCGGGTTGTTCAATATACACTTCTTCTTTCAGGACCCCATTCAGAAAGGTGGATTTCACATCCATCTGATAGACTTTATACCTCTTGTGTGCTGTCAAAGCTAAGAACATTCTGATAGTTTCTAATCTTACTACTGGTGCAAAAGTTTCATCAACATCTACCCCTTCTATTTGAGTATAGCCTTTACAAACCAGCCTAGCCTTGTTCCTCACCACTTTGCCATCTTCATTATGTTTATTCCTAAACACCCACTTTGTTCCTATGACATTCTTATTAGTAGGTCTTGGAACCAGCTCCCACATATCATTCTTCTCAATTTGATCCAGCTCCTCATTGATAGCTTTGACCCAGGTTTTGTCTTGAATAGCCTCTTCAACAGATTTAGGTTTAACTTGTGAGAGTAGAGCAGTAGCTCCCACAATTCTTCTTCTTATTGTAACTCCTGCTGATGGGTCACCTATGATCTGATCTCCTTGATGAGCACTGGTCCATGTTTTCTTTGTCCTTCTTCCTTGCACCGTCTTAGTTGCAAGAGGATCTCTTTCTTTATATTCAGACTCACTCTTCTCTGAGTCTAAACTTACTTCTTATTCCTTTTCTTCAGGTTGGTCTGATTCTTCATCTACATTGAAGTCATCTTCTTCATTATCCTCAGCTTCTCCATTCTGTATTATTTTTCTAGTTCTCATCTATTCTCACATCATTGGAAGTGATCACTTTTCCCAGCTTATGCAAGAAAACTCTGTAACCTTTTGTCTTTGCTGAGTATCCCACAAAGATGTCTTCATCAGACTTGGCGTTGAATTTTCCCAAGTTTTGCTCCTTGTTCTTCACAAAACATGGGCTGCCAAAGACTCTAAGATACTTGGCTGTTGTCTTCTTCCCACTCCATAGCTCATATGGAGTCTTATCAGTATTGGGCCTTAATAGAACTCTGTTCAGTCGGTGCACAGCTGTAAATGTTGCTTCTATCCAAAATCTTGTGTGAAGCTTGGATTCCAGCAGTAGAGTTATTGCCATTTCAACCATAACTCTATTCTTCCTTTCTACCACCCCGTTCTGTTGAGGTGTTCTCGCTGCTACCATTTGATGGTGAATACCATGCTTCTCAAGGTAATCTTCAAAAGCTTCATTTGTAAATTCAATGCCTTGATCTGACCTCAATACTTTGATCTTCCTTCCACTCTCATTTTCAGCCAATCTTCTATATCTCTTGAAGCAATTTAGAACTTCTAACTTATGTTTGAGGTGCATGATGCAGGTCCTTCTAGAATAATCATCAACAAACAAGATGAAGTACCTCTCACCATTCAAACCTTTTGTTCTTATTGGCCCACACAAATCAGTATGCACAATGTCAAGCACTACTTCAGAACTGAACTCTTTGGTCTTATACTGCTTTCTAACATGTTTTCCTTTAGAGCATGCTAAGCAAACATACTCTTTCTCTCTCTTAAGGTCGGGAATATCTCTGATTGCATGAGTAGTGGTCAGCTTCCTCATGTTCTTCTGTGATAAGTGTCCCGGCCTCCTATGCCAGAGTTGACTTTCTTCTTTTTTGGTGAGTAAACAGCTACTTGTCTTGTTTTCATCAATCACATATAAATTTCTAACTGTTCTTTTCTAGGTTGCAACAGTATTGCCTTCTTTACTCTTTACCTGGCAACCTGTTTTTGTGAATATTACCTTATGGTCTTCGTTGCATAGCTGACTAACAGATGCTAAATTATATTTGAGTCCTTCAACGTGCAGAATATCTTTCAGCTTTTCTCTTCCAATCTTTACTGACCCCTGACCATTGATGTTGAGTGAATCATCATTACCAAACTTGACTCTGCCTTCTCTTGATTTGTTTAGCTTTGATAATTTACTCTTGTCTCTCGTCATGTGCGAAGTGCATCCATTATCAAGGATCCACTGCTTATCCTTGCAGTCAGCTTTGAGTGCAATTTCAGCTATATTAGCCACCTCCCTTTTAGCTTTATATTCCTTCTTTTGAACTGGCTGGAAGATAGCTTTCTCCTTTTTCTCAACTTTGACTACATTGCTTGTTTTCCTGTGCCATTGAGTGCCTTCTCTTGCTCAGAGAGAAGTGTCATGCATCTCTTGGCATTATGGCCATCTTGCCCGCACCTTTCACATTGTTCCAAGTCTGCCAATATAGCAAACTTGTTCTTTGAAACCACTGGTTTGGGCTTCCACCAACAATCCTTGTCAGCATGTCCTTGCCTTTTACAGTATGTGCAAGAACTCCTGACAGGTGTTCTCTTCTGAATTCTGTATTGTCTCCCCCTGTATGTAGCATCGTATCTCCTTAAGTTGGAGACATATACTGGCCTTCTCCACCAATAGTTACTCGCCTTATGACCCCAAACTCCACAATAAAGGCAATGACCTTGAAATTGCCTCTTCTTGGGTCTGATCACAGCTTGTCTTCTTCAATTCATCACTTGCTGTGTAGGCAAAGTAGCTGGCTTCTTTGCTTGTGTGACTTTCATTTCAGTTACCTTTTTCTCCTTCTTCCGTTTAGCCGTAGCCCTCTACTGGCTGACTTTCTTTTCTTCCTTCTTGTTTGCCACCCTAGGCTGCTTCTTTAGATCTTTTTTATTCTCAGCTATTTTCTTCTGAGTCACAACCTTCTCTTTCAACTTCTGTGACACATTCTTATTTTCTTTAGCCAATGCAGCCTCAGATTGTTGCATTTTCAAAACTTGTTTCTCCTATCATTTCAAGCTTCTGTAAGTTCTTTTTGCTACTTTTGAGTTGTTGCTGACGTCTCAACAACTCTTTCTCCATTTCTTCAATTTTTGAAGCCCTTGAGCCAAGCTCTATTGTAAGGTCTTCACATATTTTGATCTGTTCCTCAAATCTTCTCTTCAAGTCAATATGCTTAGCCCTTATTTCATCATTTTGACTTTTAGCTTCCTTAAGCTTTGCTTCGAATTGTTTTATATGGGCCTCCAACCTTCTTATGGTTCTGCCCTTTCCGATTATCTCTTTTGAAACTACTTTCAGCTTAGCTTCAAGATTTGGCTCTTCTTCATCAACTTCCTTTTCCTCTTCAGAGGTTGAGCTACCACCTTGTGCTGATGCCATAAAGACATACTCATCTGATGAGTCTTCATCTTCCTCCTCATCAGCTTCTTTTGTCTGACTCACATAACTCTTGAATGAGCTTTTCGTCTTCCTCTGTGGGTTGGTAATCTTCTTATTGGACTTCTTTGATTTGAATGATGATCTTCTCCATCTTGAATTCTGCTCATCATCACCATCCTCATCTTCATCATCAAGTTTCACTTTGCACTGAGAAGCAAAGTGTCCAGTCTGCCCACAACAATAACATCTCAAGGAAAACTGTCCTTGTCCCTTCTTAAACCCCTTTTTAAATTTTCTTGTAAAATAAGCCAATACTTTACCTTCACTTTCTTCCTCATCATCATCATTATCTTTATTGGATGATTCTTCATCTTCTTTTATCTTCAAGTGTTTCATAGCTTTGAAAGTTGCCTCCTTTGATACCTTTGATGTTGAGGAGCTCTTAGTTGACTTTATTCTCATCTCATATGCAATGAGATTGCATTGAAGATCATACAGAGACATAAAATTGAGATCTCTACTCTCTTCTATGGTTGCCACTTTTGAGACAAACCTCTCAGGCAGAATTCTCAAAATTTTCTTCACAATTGATGAGTCCTTCTTGTTCTTCCCATGACTTCTTAGGTCATTTACAGCGTCAATAACCCTAGTGAAGAGCTCTTGAACTATTTCATTCTTCTTCATTCTAAGAGATTCATATCTCTCCTTGAACACTTGAAGCTTAGCCTCCTTCATTCTGCCATCACCTTCATATACTTTCTGCAATCTGTCCCATATCTCCTTGGTAGATTTGCAGTCCATAACTTTAGCATACTCAGCATCTGTCAATGCTGAAATGATGACATTTGAGGTCTTCCCATTTATCTCAAACTCCCTTAACTCCTCTGGGGTTGGGTCTTTACCTTCTTCCATAGCCAAAAAACCCTCCTGTACGCATTTCACCATGTTCATGCCCATGGTTGCAAATACCACTTGCATTCTTGCTCTCCACATATGATAGTTGGTTTCGTTGAAGATTGGAATCTTCTTGCTGTAAGTGGTGCTAGTGCTGGTACCGACTTCCATTTCTCAGTATGCTGAACAAGTCAAACTTCTAGATCCCTTCAAACTAGTACACCAAGCTATTAAGCTTCAAACTGGTGAACTTATACTCTGATACCAATTGAAGTTCTTGACTTCTCCATAGAATCTACTAGTTTGTGATACTGAGAGGGGGGTGAATCAGTATCACCACAATTCGTAATTCACAGGTAAGTGAACAACTTCAACCTCTTCTTAAAAGTGAACTCTTTCTTAGACTCAACTAAGGTAGATCTATTGCTACCTACTAATCACAATAGTCCCCAAAGTCACCTTTCAAACACTTTACCTAATAGACAATTCAGATGTTCTTGTTTAGGCCTTCGTTAGGTTATGGGTTGATTGATACTTTAGCTGCGTTCATAACTCAATTCAAAACACAGAACGTAAAGCAAATTAAGGACACACGAGATTTACGTGGTTCTGTCAATGTGACGTACATCCACAGTGGTAGGGACTCTCCCTTACCGAAACTATCCACTTTTCTTGAGAATTCCAGTTACAATGGATGTCTTAATCCTCTGCTCCTTTCACTATTGCAAATACTAAGTAAGTACAATACAAAGAGTGTCACTTACTGTGTCTACCCTTCTTCTAGCTTGTCTTGCCTTTGTTGAATTGAAAGGCTACTCCACTACCACTTAGAAGTTCACCGCAATGCTGTCTAACCTCTCTTGAAGAAATTTGGTAATACGTTGAGTTCTTTCTGATGCTTCACCGAATTCCTTCTCTAGGTTATCTCACACAGCTCCTGCTTTCACCGTCTCATGGTCTTACTCGTCTCCTTATCTCACGGCTCGCCTCACGTTTCTAGTTTGCTGTTCCATGTCTCACACACGTCCAACCCCTATTATATTGGATCTTTCTTGATTGGCCGAATCAGGTTTCTGCCTTGTTCTGGTCTCACGCTGTCCAGCCCCTGTTCTGCCGGATCTCTCTTGGTTGGCTGAATCGGGTTTCTACCCTATTTTGGTCTCACACCGTCCAGCCAGATCTTTTCATCGTCGGTTTCTGTTTTTCCTGTCCAGCCCTTGTTTTGCCGAATCTCTCACTGTTGGTTTTTGTTTTTGCGTCCAGCCCCTGTTCTGCCGAATCTCTCACCGTTGGTTTCTATTTTTCCTTCCAGCCCCTGTTCTACCGGATCTCTCACCATTGGTTTCTGTTTTTCTGTCCAGCCCCTATTCTGCCAGATCTCTCTTCCAACGACTTCTCTCTTTGGTCGGCTGTTTGTTTAGGTTTTTTGTCCATTTTTCTCAATTGCCCACTTCTTTTGTTGTCTTCCAATGGCCTTTATATACTCCTCCATGAAACCCTAATAGGGCTTACTTATGGTGAATTTACTGTCTTGCCCTTCCATGTGGCTTTCATGTTCTTGCCCCTCCATATGGCTTTAATCTTCTTGCCCTTCCATATGGCTTTACTTTCTTGCACACTTAAACCTAGTTGATAACAATTACAATCCATACAAGGCTGTGGGAAAAACAAGGAAGATATGACAAATCTCATATTAAGTGTTACTCATGTCATAAGCATGGTCATTATGCTAATGAGTGTAGGTCTCAAGAGCATAACCAAATAGCTCATTATGCATAAAAGGAGATTCAAATGATGGAAATGAAGCACTTATGATGGTTATTATAACTATTAAAACACCAAACTACAATACTTGGTTCCTTGACATTAGGTGTGCTAATCATATGTGCAGAAAGAAAGAGTTCTTTGTTGATCTTGATGAGTTAATCCACTTCACAGTCAAGTTTACTGATGATAGTTATGTTCCAATGATGGGAAAGGGGTGAATTCTTATCAAGTTGAAAAATAGGGAACATAATTACATCTCAAGTATATTTTATATACCAAACATGAAAAGCAACCTATTAAGTTTGGGCCAATTGCTTAAAGAGGGCTATATTATATAATTATGTGATAATTGTTTCTCAATTCTTAATGAGAGAAGTAGACTTTTTCTTAAATCTCCTTTAACAAAGAATTAGATGTTTTGAGTTGATATTACTACTAATGTTTATACACATCTTAGTGTTATTGTCAAAGAAGAGTCTTGGTTATGGCATCATCATTTTCACCGTCTAAATTTTTGTAGTTTAAAGTTGCTTGCACAAGGGAATATAGTAATAGGCTTGCATAGGATACATCATCCTAATCAGATTTGCGAAACATGTATTCTTGAAAAATAGATTAGACAACCATTTGTAACAAGGAATTAGAATGCAAGACAATTAATCAATCATCTCTAATGTATGTGGCCCGATGTGTCTTTTATCATATAGTAACAATAGATATTTTCCTACCTTTATTAATGATTTTACAAGAAAGATAGAAGTTTATTGTATGTAAAGAAAGTATGAGGTGTTTTATTATTTTAAGAAGTTTGAGGCCTATGTTGAAAGATAGAGTGGGTACTATATTAAAATTTTAAGAATTGATAGAGGTAGTGAGTGTATATCTAATGAATTCAAAGAGTACTGTGAAGCACATAAAAAATAAAGCATAAAGTCACAATTCCCTATACCCCATAGCACAATAGAGTTGCTAAAAGAAAAAACATATCACTTATGAATATGGCGAGAAGCTTCTTAAAGGCCAAGGGAGTTCCCATCCATTTTAGGCAAAAGCTATTTTGTGTTCTATTTACTTGTTGAATCGATCTCTAATAATAAGTATTCAAAATGTCACTCCTAAAGAAGCATGAAGCAATTTTAAGCCTCATGTAAGGCATCTCAAGGTATCTGATTCTATAGCTTATACTCTTGTTCCAATAGAGACAAGGACAAAGTTAAATGATTAAGAAGTTAAGACAATCTTTCTTGGCTACATAAAAGGAGAATATAAGTTATTTAATCCTATGATAAAGAAGGTAATTATGAGTAGAGATATGACCTTTGCTGAAGATGAAGCTTGAAACTTTGATGCTAAGAAGCAAAATAACTCTTAGAGACATCTAATTGCTATTTTAGGAGAAAAGGAAACTTAAGCTACAATCCCTATTATAAATGGTAAAGTCTCACTAATGGGTGTATAGAATCTTATACCATAAGCTTTATAAGAGAATAAATGACCAAGGAGAAATCATTAATAATTAGTTAAATTGCAAGATTATGAGTTAATTCCTAATAATGTTATTGATGATGATTGGTGGATTCTACCATGTTTGCAGATTACGAACTAGTGTCATTTGATGAGATAATTCAAGATACAAAGTGGGCAAATGCCATGAATGAAGAAATCAAGGCAATTAAGAAGAAAAATACATGAGAGCTTACTACTATTTTACGAAGTTAGAAAGCTATTGATATGAAGTGGGTCTTCAAGGCTAAGAAGAAGTCCAATAGAGAAGTTGAGAGATATATAGCAAAATTAGCTGCAAAAGGATTTGAACAATGATCTAACTATGATTATCATGAGGTATTCTCCCCTATTACTTAAATGGAAACCATCTATCTTATAATCACTCTAGCTACGTAAAATCATTGGAAAATTCATTAAATGGATGTCAAGTCATCTTTTCTTGATGATCCTCTTGAAGAGAAAGTGTTTGTCAAGCAACCACTAGGCTTTGTCAAGAAAGGAAGTGAAGAGAAGGTGTACAAGCTGAAGAAAGCACTATATGACTTGGAATAAGCCCCTAGAGCATGGAACAAATACATTGAGACATGTTTTCATTTTTTGAGAGATCAAGTTGATAAAAAAGAGATTGAATTAGTTTATTACAAGTTTAAAGATCAAGTGGCTAATATTATCATGAAGCCATTCAAGAATTAAGCATTTTTCAAGCTAAAGTAGATGTTGAGATTGAAAGCATTACCAAATTAGGATTAAAGGGGGATGTTGATGTTAATTTAGATTAGGAGTTAATCTAAATTAGGAGTTTATTATGATAGAAGTCAATTTACTTGAGTCCAATTTGAGTTTGACTATTTGGACAGATTTAGGTGTTCGTGATTATATAAAAACATATTATTTATTTATTATGTGTGTGTTTTTCAATTATTGTGTGTTGTTTTTATCAAATTAATAAAATTATTATTTTCCTATAATTTTTTATCAATGGTATTAGAGCTCTTGTGCCTTATCAGATTAAAGGCACAAGGATCGAATAATGAGACCATAACTAGGTGTTAATTTGGAAAACACTTGTTCTTTGTCCAAATCTAAAGGGCCTATTTGCCAACTAAGTTGGATTTTGACCATTTCCTTGAATAATATGGGATGAAATTATTACAGTGAATTTAAATAGAATTTGTTAATTTAAAATTTCTTTAAATTAAATATATTGTCATATGTTTCAACTTAGTTAATTTAATATATACCTAATTTTAATAGTTATTTTACTTTTCTTAAAAACAAGAAAGAAGGAAAATAAGATTTGTATGGACCTTTTCTTTTTATTAGTAAAATCATGCTTGCAAAAATATCAAATTATTTAGTTTTCAACCAAAATTTGAAATCAATAACATATTTTATTATTTAATTTGCTATGAAACCTTTGTATATAAATTTGTACAGTGTGTGAAATATTTTAATTTAAATAAAAAGTAAATAACTTTCATTGAAACTGCAATGTAAGTTAAGTTAAAAATAAACTAATAATAATATGAGATAATTTAAAATAACAAATAATTTTTTTTATCAAGATGATATATTTTCATTTTTTTTTTTTTAAGATGGGAGGATTATATATGTACATATAAAAGGAGAGAGGGATAGGTAAGGAAAATTTTATCTATTTCCCTTGACACAAAGTTGGACTAGTTCTTTGCAACAACTAGTCTAAAATAATTTGCTTATATATGTAGTACTTAGACACATGTTAAATAGTTAGAATGAAGTCCTCACTAAACCCCTTTTGGACTAATGTAAAAGTAAAGTCAAAAGTCTAAACCCATTTATTGGCTGAGTAAGCTTTTTAGGAAAGGCCAAGCCCATGATACTCTCTAAAAAGATTTTTCCATTTATAAACCAAGTCTAAGTATGCACGCATTCAAGATCTTAGGTATTACAACTGAAACACATAACAAATACAATTTCGAACAAATGTCACATAATTAGTTTATGATTCATTACCTTTAAGTGGCAAGAGTGGGTAAATGACTTTGTTTAATCAATGTCTCAGGATCTTGCCTAGGACTGAAGTTCTTTGAGAAATCCAACCGCTTTGAGAAATCCAACCGAACTTCACCAAGGTCAACCCCAAATTCCTTTGCCAAATTCATTTGTACCAACATTTGATCAACCAATTTGGCCATTATCAGTGTACAAATAAGCATCAAATTTCTTCAAGCTTCATTGTTAATTTGAAAATCTGTAGCAACCGACTAAAACCAACAAAATCTTTAACAAAATTAGCAATGACCAAAATTGTGAATTAATAGAATAAATTTCACAACATGAATTTTTTTTATGTATGTTTTGCTTCCCTAACTCTCTCATAATGACTACAGCAACCCAAAGAAAAGCAAGATAAATTAAATTGACAACAAATTTAAACAAATTAGATTCAATTTTGAAAATCAAATAACAAGACTACAAATTTATTTCTCCCAAGCATCAAGAACTTGGTTTTCTTTTCACTTTATTGCCTTCTTAAAGAATGAAGAACATGAAAGGTCAGATTCTTTTAAAGATAAGACATCCTTAAATTAAAACTATAGAAAAGATAAAATTCTAACATTCTTTTGATGTTTTCCATCACACAGTTTCCAAGGAACCAAAACAAAAAAGTAGAACGTGATGAAGAGAAAGTGCTTAAAACTGAAGCAAAGTATGGAACTGAACAAAGATGTGATAATTAAACATCAAGATTTAAAAATTATATGATTCTAAGCATCAAGAACCATAAATCAGGCCCAAAACATTTTTCCTTTCACTTTGTTAGTTGTTACCTTCTGAAAGAAGCAAAAACACTAAGAAGATCAAATTTTTTTAAGGATTGGATAACCCAGGAACAAAAATTACAACAAAGATCTTTTACTAACATTCTTTTGGAGGTTCCATTCCATAATTTCAAGATACCAAACAGAAAAGGCATATGAAAAGGAGAATGACGGAAACACAGAGAAATAAAAAAAAAAAAAAAAAAGAGAAAGAAAGAAAGAATTAAAGCATTACGGGGGCTCCAACGAGAGTCATACGAAGGTTTCCACAGTCAGAACAATTGAATTTGGATGGCTTCTGGTTTTTTACCACTTGGAGAGAGATGGGTTGGTGGGCATTGGTGTCAAGGACCACTTATATAGACATTTGATGGGTCCAGGGCTATGGCAGCCATGCTTTGCTATTACAGGTTAAAGTTTGAAGACCATTGCTACAAAATTTTGAAAATTATAAAGGATTAGCTATTTAGTGGAAGACTAGAACGATTAATGTTTATTTATTACATTAACTAAGATGAAACACCAACATAACCCTTTTCCTTTTTGGCTCCTTTGGCTTCCTCTACAGTTAAGTTGATAATTTATTAACATAAGTGGTTGCATGATTTACAAGCTTAAGATACTAACAAAAAAAAAGTAGGGTGGGGCGTAGGGAGGCTTCAAAAGAAATGGACTCAGCTATGGAGAATGGACCTTTGGGGCTTATGGCAAGAATTTAGGCATTCCTTTGTCTTCCACCAGCATTGGACTTCTAAGCACTTGATTATGGGGTGCTGAAGTGGTTGCCAGCATCACTAACATTGGCTAGGCTACCATGTACTTTAACACTTGATCTAAGTTGGCCAACTGCTGGAGGCATATCTAGGTAAATAGGAGGAGTGACAACTGATTGAAAATATGGGTCAATGGGGGGAAGAAAACTGTGAAAGATAAGGTCTTTAAGCCTCGATAGTAAGCAAGATACTTGAAGAGTCTTCAATTAGCATTGCTCGTCAAATAATACTTTAGCAATTCTGAGTTGCGCATGTCCCACAAATAAATAGCATCATCCCTCCCCAACCAAAGCTATCAAAATGACAATAATAAACAAATTCATCCCCGATAAAAAAGTGTCCTAGACAACGCTATAGTTGCCAGCATGATTGTTACCCATCTAAGAGTGCACCAACATTTCATCATTAGCCAAAAGTTCTACCAACAACACATGGCCACCTACATTATCATCATGGGATATCCAATGCATATTGGAAAAAAATCAATAGTGTGTGTGTGCAGGAACTGACGGTCAAACTTGACATAAAAAAGAAAACTAGAGGTTTGTTCATGTCTTATTCTCAAGGTTTCCAGCCTTCTACTGTACTTCACTTCTATAGCAAAAATGCAATAAAATGATTAATTTAGATTTTAAGTTTTGTTTATCTAATCTTTTCTTGAACAAACTTATCCAATCTTATTTTGGATGTGAGATTGATATAACATGAAAATGTTTCTTCCATGTAAACCAACTCATTATAAACAAATTCAGTTGGCATTGCTATGCTAGCTTGAGACAGCTATCTAAAATGAATAAAGTGAGTGTTAAGTTGAAAATATTCAAAGCACAAAAAAAAATACCTTGAGCATAGCACCAAATGCACCATTCATCTCCTTTGTAATCTTCTTTAGATCAATGCCACATATTCAGTTCATTTTCTTGAATGAATTTTTAAGATATCCAGGCAAGACTACAAATATAGCATTCAAGGTCAAATCTTTTGGTACGGCTGATAATATAAGATAAGTAAACAATATTGGAAGGCACATACCTCTTCCTTAGGATCAAGAAATTCAATCTTTCTATCAATTCACCCTGGCCTAAGCAAAGCTTGATCAAGGATATCAATTCGATTTGTCGCCATCAATACCTATTAAGAGTAGTGTAAGAGTGGGTAAAAGTACAATAATCAAGTGAAACAAATGCCTGATTCTCCCAGCTAGTTACACTATACCTTGATCTTATTCGATGCCTCAAATACATCCAACTGATTGAGAAGCTTTAGCATAGTCCACTGCACCTCACTGCCATCATTGCCACTCCCAGATTCCATTCGAGTAGATCCAATCCTATCATTTTCTTCTATGAAAATGATTGATGGAGCCCTACAAGACACAAAATCCAAGAAGTGAAATATCTCGTAATAAAAAAAAAAAAAAAAGACATTGAATACAAAGTAGAAATACATAAGCAAACAAACTTTCTAGTCACAACTTTAGGATAAAGTAGAGTACAGAAGAAACGAATCTATTTTAGTCTAGAATTAAAATAATTAAAGCTAGAAGTTCAACCACTCCTGGTCACTTCAGATTGATAATAGTTTTTATTTCCCAAAATATGGTTCCTTTGTTTCTTTCAAGTGGCCAATTACAAGAATGGACCTTGGCATTATTTTAAAAATGTCCAATATAGTGGTTTTCCCATTTGGATAGAAGGTGTCCTAGTGGCATATTCCAACCCCTCCCTCACCCCTTAAAAAGCCCGAAAAAAAAAAGGAAAAAAATAAAAAACTCAAAGATAAAACTAGGCACTCCCGATTCTGGGTAGGCTTTGATGTAAAATATTGAATCCAATACTAGGCACTTCTGCTGATGAAATAACGAAAGGCATGGGTGGAAGTTAGGGGTTCAGATGGAACGTATTGAGAAGAGGACTCTAACGAAATCGAACAAAATATAAGGGTTGCCTTATAATAAACAGACAAACCTTGCCATAACAAAAAGTTCCTTGACCATTCTAGAGACTTCTTCAATGTAATTCTAAACTAATTCAAAACTAGATACCTTGATGAAAGTGCAATCCATGTGATGTGCCACCACTCTGGCCAAAAGCCAGAAGGGTTTCCCTTGTACTAGGTGGCCCATAAAGAAGGACACCCTATGATTTGTGAAAGGGAAATCATTAGCCCAAATATTGTCCATTAGAAAGATGAACCAACCAATAAAACAACTTAAATAACAACAAAATACCTTTAGTTGAGTAATTCCAAGGCTCTCAAATAACTTAGGATGTTTAATTGGAAGTTCAATAACCTAAAATCATAAATACAAAGAAGTGATTAACAATGAAAGGAATCAATATCCAATGCTATCTCAGAATAAATCTTAGTATTCTAATCAACCAATCTAATTTATAGACTAACAAATCAGATATCAAAATCATGTGTTGTAGGCTTTCACAATGTGTGAATTGACTAACAGTATACAGACCTCTTTTATTTCTTTAATTTGTTGGTCAAGACCACCCATCATGTCATATGTGGAATCTGGAACCTTCTCCACTTTCATAAGATTAACCGAGGGATCCACTTTGCTTGGCAAAATCGAGTGGAGTGCATAGCTATCATTACAAAGGGCAAGCCTTGTTGATGGTGTAATCTTTGAGATGTCAATGTTCTTATCAATAGCAATAAAATACTTTCCTTCAGGATGCACTTGGAAAAGAGAAAGCCATCAAATTATGCAAACTAGTATCTTATGATTGTGGTAATGCTTATTTCAGCATCATGCAAGGTAGAGTTGAAAATCTTAGTCAAAGAAAAGGCAAGAAAGGAGCAAAAGGTATAATAGAAAAGGACAAAATATTTTATAGTGATGTATTGCTTGAACTTTTACTCCATAGTAAAAAAAATACCCTTAATTAAGTGATATTGAATGAACAAGTCAAAGTAAAATGATAATTAGACTATATATAATTGATAACATAATTTTACCAATAATAGAGTGAACACCAATCTTAAAATATGACTACCTTCTAGAAAAATTCTTTAACATACTAACACAACATTTTAAATGAAAAGAGTTCACATTTCCCCATTGTTTTACTATTTATCCACGTTAACTTTCAGGTAAAAAGAGGAGAACGTAAGCTCTTTTGTAATCACTAACATCATGCAACATGCTTGGCTCTAAGGAATTATTGCAACACTATGTAATTTATCCATAAAAGGAAAAGGATTTCCACCAACAAATGACTTCCAGCCATTTCCAATTTCATATTTCATAACAAAGCATAATACAATTTTCTTACCATTACAATATGGATTTAAAAAAAGAAAAAAAAAAACTATGCACATAGGAAAATTAAAGCATAATAAAATTGAGCAATTACACCAGCAGAAAGACAATCATACTAAACAAAGGGACATCACACCAGCATACGAAAACTAAGAACTTGAACCTCAGTTCACTAGACTTATCCAAAGAAATTGAAATACATTAAAAAAAAAATGCAAATTGGCTAGTAGTGAAATAAGAATTACCTAAACTAAGACTTTATTTTTTTCCCATAACTTTAACTTCACCCACATACGATCTAGGCTCCTACAGCAGTTACAGTTCTTCTCAAAGCATTCTCACTATCTATATCAAACTTATTTTAGTTAATTGAACTACCATGCATTGCAAAAATGAAGAATATGTGCTATCATTACAAATAAAATGATACACCAATTAAGCAACCAAGTAGCCATTGAAAGGATCCTACAATATATATAGCAACGGCATGAGCATTTGCTTTCTTCCATCCCCCACCTATGAAATAATAAGTACAACAACAAACAAGGTTTTATCATTCTTCATGACCAATGGTGCTATAAAACGCACATAAAGCATTTCTCCACTCCAACTTTTAGGAACCCATTCCAAAGCAAATGGATCTAACTGCAAATAATCCTTTTTTTTAGTGAGATAATTATATTTTTAGAGAACTTTTCCACTAGGAACGCACATTTAATAGCACCTTTGATTGATACAATTCTTGGTTCACCATGGTACTAACAGGTTTTCATTTCCCAATTTCTAAAGATTCCTCTTTTGTTAAGCTAATACCCTATAGAACAACCTAACATAATTCCATGGCTTACGAAATATAGCCTTAAAGTTACATCTTAACAAAGAATCAAAATACAAGAAGATGATTGAACAATTAATTATTCTTACCACCAAGCATCAAACCCTAGCTAAAACAAAATCACCATAATTGAACAAATTGATCCCTAATTTGAACAATAAAAGTGCGCACCCTAAAAACCTCCTAGAAGATTCAACAAAAAGAAAAAAATAAAATAAAAAACCCATCAATTTGGTGGTAAAGGTCAAGGCAATTGAGATTATGATTCTTCTAGCAAACAAGTACTTAAAGTTTGTGGATGTACTCAAGATAATATTGTTGGAGTCCCTCTCCTTGCTTTGTTGCTGCAACCTTGGCATAGCACGTCTCCTCCTTAATTACTAACTCTAGCTACTTCATCTCTACCTCTACAATAACCATTATTATAATGTAAAAGAATTTCACTCGAGCAGTTTTTATGGCTTTCGTGGATTTATATCATAAAGAAAAAAAAAAACACATACAAGGAATTGGGTATAGGGATTGGGATATCTTTGAAAACAAGTCAGTCGTTATATGTTTTGGGCTTGAGTCAATGTCTTGGATTGATATTTAGGCCTAAGTTTGAGTTCTCAACAAAGGAAAGTGGGCTCCATATTCAGCTCTTCTAAAAGAACTAAGATACAAAATAATTTAGGAGTTAATTTGTAATGAAATTCTTGAAATTTTGTTAATTTGTTTAACTAAGTGGGCCTCATTGTAGGGGTAAGTCTAATAGGTATATAAGTGGTAATTTCTTAACTTCAAATTTAGATAGAGATGGTATAATAATTTAAGGTAAATCTAGTTGCTAGCTCAATAGTATAATTTAAGGGTTTCTTAAAAATAATTAATTTTTAACTATAAATAAAGGATGTTTTTTCTTAATTTTTTCATTATATTACTGATATATAAGATCAATTATAAAGAAAAGCATAGTCATTAGAAGATTATATTACTTATTTGACAAACTAATTAGCCAAAGATTTTGAATGTGATTCATACTTGCATCCCAAGTAAGCAAAAGCAAAAGACCTCTTTATTTGAGAGAAAAAAAAATTTGTTTCCTTGAATAAAAATGATAGCAATGGTGACAGAAGAAAATTCTCTATTCTTGTGTCTTGTTATTATCTTTACTATCTTAAGTTGGAAAAAAAGGCATATCTTTAACCTTTTTGTGAATTTTTTTCCACAATTAGCCATACAGAAGTAAAGATGGCAAAGTTTTACATGATTATTATCCTTTTAGAACATTTTTGTATTTTGCATCTCAAATGTATAGGGGCATAAGCAACTAAACATTATTTTAATCTAGGTCAATAGCTGATCCTAGCTCTAGGAAAATATGATCTCTATTTGAAATGCAAATTTCTAGAAAACACATTGGTTACTTATATATGTGACAAATTTCTATCAATTGGAATGTTTATTAACTTTCGGTTGATTATGAGTACTTGATGCTAATTAAATGGATATGTCCAACTACTTGACATAGCTAAACTATTGAGTCTCTTTGGTAGCTTCCCATCCATGGATTGTAAGTTTAAGAGGTTGGAAAACTTTTGTTTTTATATTCATTAATGAAATATACTATCATAACTACATGAGCCCAAACAAGTAATATATTTTATGATTTGATATTCTTTGTTGACAATATAATGTGCTCAAAAAGTTATAAAACAATCATATATTGATATGATTAAAAGCTAATTCTATACAAAATAATTTGTACGTTGAGTTATGGGTTTTAGTTATGATTCTTAAATTATTACAATTTCAAGTAGTTTTAGTTTTGGTCCAACTTCAAACTTCTATTTTAAAAAATAAAAATGACCTTGGTTTACTCAATATATTTGAACGAAGAAAAATATGAACAAAAGATTGAACACATTCTTAGATTTAGTATGTGGAATTTTAATTTTACTCTATTTTAATAATTTTTTCATTCTCTTACAAATTTATTTTAATAAAAAATTTAAAGTTTTATTTCAAATGTAAAAAAAGGTACAATTTTGATATATTTTGCAAATATGTATGTATATAGTAAAATATTATTAAATAATTTAAAATATGCACAAGGTCTTGGCAAGCCCCTCTTAACCAATGTCTTTTTCTTTTTTGGTTTTTATAGGAATGTAGGCTACTATATGACATCAAGAATTTCTCTCAATTTCATATTTAGTGTCACCATTATTAGATAAAAACAAAATATGCAAACATAATTATCTTGATTTCATAATTGCTATCAACATATGTAATTAAGAGTGATGCAACTTAATAGTTACAACAAGTACAAGCAATGGGAATGTTAGATGTGAGGGTGACTATAGAAAAATATGTACAAATGATTGGTCTCTTTTCTTTGTTTTCTAAGTTGGAAGAGTTAGAGAGAGAGGTAGGGATTGTTTTTGTCAAAAGTCAAGGATGTATCTTTTATAGACAAGTTGAAGAGGAATAAGGTTAGTTTTAAGGGAGAGGATGGGGAAAGGAAAATCTTTGGGTTAGAGTGATGGCAACTTCTTACAAAGAACACAAGCAAACAAAAAAATTGGAAAAAAGAAACTTAATGATCTCTTGAAAAGAAGGAATTAATCACTAACACTTGGTTATGTCACGTGATTACAACATGTTTGGTTGTAATATTGGTAAGAATTCAAATAATGACTTTAAAAAAGAGATTCTTTGTCTTTTGTTACCACTTTTGTCCTTTCACTTTATATGGCAAAAAGGGATAGAAGGAAAAATATTTGAGAAGAGTACACATCTTTCCTCTCTTACATTTTTTTATTTTGAGTTTCATTTTGTATTATTTTTTTACAATGACACATTTTATCATTTTTCTTTCTTTTCCACATGCTCCTTAGTAGTTTCCACTGCCTATCTATGGTTAAGCCCTAGGAAGTATGGCCATATGTCGCAATTTTAGTAAATTATAACAAGTTAGCAATGTATATACATCTTAACATTTACCTGATTGTGACCTATGATAGGATACAAATTATCTAATTAATGTTGTAACAATGAACAACACTTTTTGTATATATTAGTATTGACCTAACACAAACTTCCCCTACTACCCAAGATAGACTTGTTTCTTTCCACCCTCTACGTTTTTCTTCACACACTTTGACTAAGGATATTCATACCTTCTTTAATCTCCCTATGCAAGTGGGTAGACCTAACTACCTTTCATTATTAGCCACCATATGTAGATAGAGCAAATATCCACTCCTCATTTAATTACTAGATCAATATTTTTATTGAAAATGACCTTAGACTTATCTAGGTTGATTAATTGGCCTAACACCTATAATTGTATATGTGTATAGATTCTCTTGTAGCAAAACATGATAATTGTTTTCAAGTAATTACAACCCAAATCAAAATGATAGTGGTAAACCATGAAGATTTACTTGGTACAAATGTATATCCTTTTCTTTGGATGCATATTCTATTATAGTTGAAAGACTTTGTAGCACAAACCATGTCTAATTAAGTTTAAGGGAAATTTATTTTAATTTATTTTTTTGAGTGAGTTAAAAATAATTCAATACAAAAAAAAAGAAAAAAAAAAAGGTATTTTTTATGGAAAGTTTACTTAGATTCACAAAAAAAAAAAAAAAAGAGTCAAAATAGTAAGCACCTAAGTTTAAAATTTTTTCACAAAATTTAATAAAATTTAAATTTAAATATTATCTATGATTCAGAGGAGAGGATTATAAGAATGAAATTAAATTTTTATTTATAAAACTTGTAGTATGTTCTAATGGATTTTAATTATATACAACAATAATAACAACTTTAATTTTAAATTTAATAGGTTTCCATCAAATTAATATATATATAAAGTACTAAACAATTGTTTAAAGGAAAAGAAGTGAAAAGAAAAAAGATAAATAAGAAACAAAAAGATTGTGAGCTTGCTAAATAGCTTAAGGCTACAAAAAATGAATGCATCTTGAAAATGAAAATTATCATGTAAGCACCATAAGTCCACAACTGAGGAGACCAACTAGGTGCAGACTAGGCCTATGCCATTACCCACTCAATTGTAAGTTCCAAATTCACTTGACAAAGTTATTGGGCTTAAGATTTGAAAACCATTGATTCAATGGCTTTTAGTTGTTGAAAGATTGCAATGGGCCGGTCTAATCTATTTACATGAGGTACCCTTCTTGTAACTTAATATGACAACTATGATTAATATTTACTGCATTTGTTCCTTTCTCAATAGGTAAAAGTTAATAAGAATAAAAATCCAACTTAAGTACTAATCCTGATAATTTTCAAAAACAAACCAAGTAATTTTAGTATGTGAAAAACTAATTAGTTGCATTAAGAATTGGTTATTTAAATTATGATTTTTACAACAATGGACATAAAAGCAATTTCATGGTGTAGTATAAAGCAACTTGTGTGAATGTGTTTGTGGTACTTTTTTAACCTTGAACCTTAGAAAAGAAAATTCCAATTCTGCAGCTGAATTTACTGAGTTACATTTAAGTTGGATAATAATTCTCAAATAGCTAAATTCTCAATTTTAATGAATTCAACTTGAGTTGTGGCCTACTAATATCAACATGGAGGACGTACATGTGAATTATACATAAATGGCATTATATATATGAGTTGTAAAAATAATTAGATAGCCATTATTGCTCAAAACGAACACAGCCTTTTAACAGCATCTAATTATTCAAAGTGTCCAACCTTTCTTATCGCATAGCGACAGACTAACCATTAAAGGAGTTCAAATCTAAAAGCTCCTTCCAAGAATGGATCCAAAAAAGCCAAAACCCCATGTGCATATCTTTTTGTGCTAGTAGGAAGAACAGGTGAAAACATCACACCCTTGAAAGTAATTGATGGTAATTTACTCATATCATCTTATCCAACACTCTTAGATGTTCTAAATATCTCCAATGGAAATATATACATCTATTATCACTAATTTTTCACAAAGTGACTTGAAATTTTATTTGAATTTTATATTTGCATACTTTTTGTTTCAATTTTATACTCACATACTTCTATTGGGTTTGACTTTTTGATTCCCAAAAGATATGCGAATCAAAATGGGCACATTTGTATTTCAATACATTGGCTTTGCTAAATTTATAAATGTACATGCATCATTATATCACATAGAATTTTAGTGATTAGCTTAGTGTATAATTGAGTTTTTTTCTTTTTTCTAGATTGTCCAATAAATGTTTAGAGACCCAAAAAAATGCAAAAAAGAAAAAAAAAATAAAAGTTTAGAAACAATAGAAGGGTAACAATTAAGATAATTATAAGACTAATATTTTGAAAATTCAAAATTAATAATTACTTAGTGAGAAAGGCCAAGCCCATGATACACTCTAGAAAGAGTTTGGAGCTAAGCCAAACCCACACACTAAAGGCTAAAAACAAAAAATCATCTTTACTTTAATTTCATAAACCTAAGATTCAATCGCTCATACCAGACACCTAGTGAGCATTAGGCTTCTCCATGTTAAAGATGGTTACAGGTGTAGTGATAGTTTAGATGCATGTAATTCAGCTCGAAATAATAGGCCACAAACAAATTACATTCAACAAGCTTGTCTAAATGAAAGTTTCAAATGGGACAAACAAATTCATTGGCTTAATCATTTTTACAGACATCCATAAGACTAGGTTGCTAGGTTTTACATAACAAAAATAGATTGCTTCTTTTTACCACATCAAATGGTATAATTATAAACACAAATTATGCAAATTCAATAGGTTGCAATCTTGTTTAGTTTTTCTTTAATAGGGAGAAAGCTTTGGAAATAATTGTATTCCATTAATGTATAATGTAGATGAAACTTAATAAAAATATTAAGATATAACATTATGAGTGTCATCATAATCTTATTCAAAATAAACAAATAATTATTATTAAAAAGTTGAAAGTTGACAATGAATAAAATAAAAATAAAACTAAAATTAAGAAACCAACATTAAAATACAACAAATAACATTAAAATACAATAGTGTAACGAAGAGAGTCTAAAGAAGAAACTCATTAGAAGGACTAACAGAAGGATTCTAAATGTTTTTTGCAACCAAAGCTGCTGCCTCCTTAACTTTTCTACATTCATTGTTAACTTTAAAATAATTGTGTAAAACAATATCAATGAGTATAGTATAATGAAAATTACACTAGGTATATATGACTTTTGTGAGGGAGAAGATGCTTGCAATAGCCAAATGCAAAAATTGGCAACTTTTGGTAAGAAGAATGAGAGAATGAGAGGATATATACAATTCTTTCCTCTCTGCAAGTTAGCTAATAATAGCTCATGTAGTAAAAATCCTTTCTTTCTATTTCACCAACAAAAAAAAAAAATAACTAAAAGCTTCTAGGTCAGTATCTCCATAACAAAAATCTTTTATGTCTCCATCCTTGCTTTTTTCTATGTTGTTGTTTGTTTTCTTGTTGGTGCTATTGTGGTGAAATGGGTAGTTTTGAGAAGGTTGTAGAAGAGAGATGAAATGAGAATGGGGCTAAGATGGTGTAGAGGTGAAGGAGGGGCTTTTGGAGGGAATGCTAGTGTTTGAATTTGATATGTTGTGTGGTGTTGCAGATGCAAGGTAAATCATGGAAGTTGGATACTATTTATATAATAGAAGCTTAAAAATGCAATCTTAACTAGAAAGCCTTCTGGTTTAATGTAGTAAAGTGGAGCCAAGAAGATTTGTAAAAAGTTAATCATTCATTTTCTAGCATTTAAGTTTCATTTTATATGGAGCTTTTTGAATGAATATTAAAGTTTTAATGATAGAACTGGTAATTAAATTAAAGATTTTAAAATTTAGTATTTAATTGATTTAATTATTTTAATTAAAATTAAATTGATAAAATTTATATGTAATATTAAATATATAAAAAATTATATGTATAATAATAAAATATTATTATATATAATAATATATAAAAGTTGTTAACTTTTCTTATCGCATAGTGATGGATTTGCCATAAGAGAAGTTCCAATCTAGAAGCTCCTTCCAAGAATGCATCCAAAAAAAAAAAAAAAACCAAAAACCCACATGCAAGTCTTTATGCGCTAGCAGGAAGACCAGGTGGAAACATCACACCCTTGTAAGTAACTGATGGTAATTTAGTCATATCATCCTATCGAGCACTCTTTGATGTCTTAAATATTTCTAAAGAAAATACATACATTTATTATCACTAATTTGAAAGAAAAAGAACTTGAATTTCTGTCCAAATTTTTTACTTGCATACTTCCATTAGGGCCAACTTTTTGATTCCTGAAAAATACGTAAATTCATAATGGGCATATTTGTATTTCAAAATGTTAGCTTTACTAAATTTATAAGTGTACATGCATCATTATATGACACAAAAATTTTAGTGATTAGTTTAGTGTATGATTAAGTTTTTTTTTATTAATTGTTTGAGAAATGATTAGAGACCAAAAACATGCAAAAAGGAAAAAGAAATAGAATAAATTTGAGAACAATAAAAGTGTAACATTTAAGATCATTATAGGACTGATATTTTGAAAATTCAAAATTAATAATTGCAATCTTTGCCTATGATGCTAAAACATTGTAGTTAACATCAATTATTGGAAAGCTTGGTCAACAAGATAAGAATATGATGAAACCCTTGCACATATGTGATTCCAAATTTCTTTCTAGTTAAGCAAATTAGCCCTCTTTCCACAAAAAAGTAAAAAATAAAAAAATAATAATAATTGCAAATTGACCCTAAGCACTACAAAAAGCAATAAGGGAAGTGGAATAGTCAATCAAAATGCAACAAGTGGTGGCCCACATGACCACTATATCCCAAAATGAAATGTTGCCATCTATCCATCTTATCCTTTTTCCCAACTTTTTTTGTTGGCATGGGCCCCTCTTGGCCCTCAACTTTCCCTCTTCCCAAATGCCCTTCAAATAGTGCTCAAAACACCAATAAACTATTAAAGAAAAGCCCATCACAAAAACCCCTTTCCCTCTAGGATGCTTCATAGTGGAAAAGGCAAGGTAACTCCACATGTTGACTATCGACACGTTGTCATTTCATGACACCATGTATCACTCCCCTATCACTAGTTGCCTTACCTCTGAGTTTTAGCTCCACTTGGATTGGTAGCTCTCTAACCATTCTCTAGGTCAGTTCTTATGGGCCATTGTCTCATAAGTAGATGTTTTTTCCTTTTCATTTTACCTTTCCTTAATCTTTCAAATGTTTTAATACAATTTAATTCTTGCCTTCTTAGGGCTCCATGGACATGTTTGATTGGTCCAATCCAATGACATTTCTTTCAGTTGTAAACTTTTGTAAGCAACATTGGAATTTGTAATTATTGTTGTAATATTACATAATATCGATTATCATCATTGCTAAGCTTAGAAAATAAATTATTAGTGATAACGTAAAAAATTGAATAAGAAAGATTTTCATGACAAAAATGGTAATTAATGTTTATATTGTAGATGTTGACCCGTTTAGTTGTTTAACAATAACTTATGCATATCTTATTACAAATATCAATTGTGTATAAATTTAGTTATTACAAAAATTTAGATAGATAACATAATGCTTAATTTCATTTTAATTAGTGACCTTTATTTTATGTATTTATATTATATTTTATTTTTATATATTCAATTAATTAAAGATACATCAATCTAACATATAGCAAATTAGTTGTTAATGTCACATTCATTATTGCGTTGGAGGCAATAAATGTACATTAACCATCAGAGGAGTTCTAATTAAGAAATCAAGAAGCTTCTCCCACTACTGCATCCAAAAAAGAAAAATTCTAAAAACTACATGCCTGACTTTATCTACCAACAAGAAGCTCAAATTGAAACATCGCACCTTTGTAAGTAATTGGTGGTAATTTAGTTATATACTACCTAGCACTTTTTGATGTCTTAAATATCTCCCAAGAAAATACATACATCTATTATTGCTAACCCAGAAGAAAGTTAGGTTCCATCTAAATTTTCTACTCGCATACTTTTGTTGGGGCCAACTTTTTGATTCCCATAAAATAAGCAAATTAGAATGGGCATAGTTGTCATTCAAAATGTTGGCTTCATTAAATTTATTAGTGTACATGCATCATTATATTGCATGGAATTTTAGTGAATAGTTTAGTGTATAATCAAATTTTTTCTTTTTTATTAGCTATCTAAGAAACATTTGGAGGCCGAAAAAATGTGAGAAGGAAAAAGAAATAGAAGAAATTTAGCAATAATAAAGAGGTTACAATTGAGATAATTGTAAGACTAATATTTTGAAAGTTTTAAACAAATAATTACATGCATTGCATATAATGTGCATTGTAATTAACATCAATTAATGGGATTTCTCCAAAATTCAACCCTAAATCCCCTTTTGCTCTTACCCCATTAATGCAAATTCCCTTACAATTATTCCATTCTTTAATCATGCTAAAAGCAACATCATTTTGCACATAGGAAAGCATATTCTTAAACTACTTATAACAATTATTTTTTTTAACTACTTGTATGCATGGAAATTATGTTCATAACAATTATTTTAGTAGCAACTGCTAACCATTCACACATTTATCCTTCTAATGAAAAACATTAATTTTTGATCTAGACTAATCTTCATACATCCTTAATAGAAAAACAAATTAATATCCCTCATAGCCCAAGAAAAGTCTAAGCCATAACTAAGGCACATAGAAAAATTGATATGATTACTCAACAATTGACAATAAGATAAAAAAAAATTTAGTAAAAAGTATTAGAATCAAGAATTGCATTTTAAAAATAAATAAATAAATCAATCAATCAACAAAATAATAAAACTAGTAAGTTTGAAAAAGGGTACACCAAGTAAAAGCTAAGAGCAAATCAACTAGCCAACATGGTAATAAACAATTGATCCCTTAAAACAAGTTTATGACATAGTGAGAGTCAAACTAAAACACTACAATCACCCATAAAATCCATATATTGGTCAATCAAAATTCAAAACACATGTAGTGAATAGTTCAAAGAGTGAAAGAAAAAAATAATCACCAAAAAAAAAATAGCGGGGAGTTTAGTTAGAGGAAGAATAAAAGCATAAATGAGAGGAGCCAAGAACTTGAGTGGGGCAACTTTGCTTTGCTTCATAGCAAGCCACTCTCTTTAACAAAATTCAAACACAAACATTAATTCTAATCAATAATACATCAATCAACAAAGATTTCAAAGTAGAAACATGTGTGAAATATGACAAGCCCACAATAGATATTTGACGAAAACTCACTGATTAAAGGCATAAGGATTAGACAATAAGGCCATGACTAGGTGTCAATTTGGAATGTGTTTGTTCTTACTCCAAATCTAAAGGGTCCATTTGCCATTCGAGTTGGATTTTGTCCTTTACTAAAACAATGTAGGATGGAAATATTACAGTTAATTTATATAGATTGTGTTAATTTTAATTTACTTTAAATTAAATACATTGCCATATGCCATTAGTACATGTATTTGAAGGAATTTTTCCTTTTTGTTGGGAAAATCAGACCTAACAAAAATATTAGGTTATTTAATTTTTTGTCAAATTTGAACACAATAACATTTTTTATTATTTAATTTGATATGAAACTTTTGTGTATAAATTTTCACAGTATTGTGAAATATTTTAACTTAGATAAGGAATAAAGAATCAACTTTCTCTGAAATCACAATATAAAGTAACATGTCAAAAGTAAACTAATGGTTATACGAAATAATTTAGAATAATAAATAATTTTTTATGAAGTCAATATATTTTTTAAAATAATTTATTTTATATATATATATAGAGTGTGTGTGTGTGAGAGTAAGAGTGAGAGTGAGAGAAAGGGATATAGAAGACAAAAAAATGTCTTACCTACTCTCTTAAAAAAACGCTTATAAATTAGTTATTTAAGGTAGTCATCTAAAATAATTTGTTTGTATATATAGTACTAACTACACATGTTAAATATTCAAAGTGAAGTCTTACTCAAATCCCTTTTGGGCTAATGTAAATGTAAATGTAAATTCAAAAGTCTAAACCCATTTATAGGTGAGTAGGCCTAGTGAGAAAGGCTAAGCCCATTATACACTCTGCAAAGTGTTTGGAGCTAAGCAAAACCCACACATTGAAAGCTAAAAACAAAAAATCAACTTTACTTTAAATTCACATAGCTAAGATCTAAATTCTTATATCACGCACCTAGTGGGCATTGGGCTTCTCCATCTTAAAGATGGTTACAAGTGTAGTGATGGGCTTAGATATATGTAATTTAGCTCAAAATAATAGGCCATAAACAAATTGCATTCAACAAGCTTGTCTAAATGAAAGTTTCAAATGGGCAAATTCACTTGCTCAATCATTTTTATATACATCTATAAGATTAGATTGCTAGGTTCTATGTAATAAAAATAGATTGTATCTTTTTACCACGTCAAATGGTATAATTATTGACAAAAATTATACAAATTCAATAGCTTGCTCTCTTGTTCAAAAAGCTTTGGAAATAATTGTAATTTATTTAGGTGTAGTATAGATGAAATCTAATATAAAATATTAAAATAAAACATTAAAATGCATCATTATGAATGTCATCATAATCTCATTCAAAATAAACAAATCATTAATATTAAAAAATTAAAAGTTGATAGTAAATAACATAAAAATGTGACATAGACTAAGAAACCAACATTAAAATACAAGAGTATAACCAACAGAGTCTAAGGAAGAAACTCATTAGAAGGACTGACATAAGGATTCTTAATGTTCTTTGCAACTGAAGTTGCTACCTCCTCAACTTTAGTAAATGCATCCGTAACTTTAAAATAATTGCACAAAACAATAATAATCAACATTGGACCAGGTGGATTGTTTTCAAAGACAACTTGTTGCTAGATCCATAAACACCATTATAGGGATATATGCCTTTTGTGAGGGAGAAGATCCTCGGCATGAGAAAATGCCCCAAATGGCAAGGTAAAATAGCACATCACAAATTTCGACTCAATAGAATCATGAAAGGGAAGTGTCTTAAGAGGAGTTAACATTATCCTTAGAAAGAAATTGTTGACTGGCTTTAAGGAGGACAGAGAAGGATAAAGTAAGTGTTTCTTGTCCATCACTCCCAACTTCAAGACATAAATAGTGTTTGCAATAGAAAAACATTTAATTATCTCAAACACCATTCTTATCCTAACGGCCCATATGAAGGGTGGCAGATTGAAATTAACAAAGGTCAAGCAAAAATTAATGGCCAAAGTAATTATGGCTACTGTACCAATGATCAACCATTTACAGGAATGTCTTATGTCGTTGAAAAAGTATTCTTTTAGCCTAGAAAATTTGAGAAGAAAGATAGATAATTAGACAGACACTTGCAAAATTTGTGAAAATCAATTGCCTATAGCATAATTGAAGTGGTGTAGAAGCCATAATTTGATATTGTCCATAGAAGTGAGAAAAAAAAAAAAAACTTTTGGTAAGAAGAATGAGAGAACAAGAGGATATATATAAACTTCTTTCCCCTTTGCAAGTTAATTAACAATTGCTTATGCAACAAAAATCTTTTCTTTCTATTTCAGCAACAATCAAAACCTAAAATCTTCTAGGTTGAGTCAAGTAGTGTCTTTGTAAGAAAAATCATTTTCCCCTTTGCTTTTGGTTATTGTTTGATTTACTATTGTTGCTGTTGTGATGACATGGGTGGTTTGGAGAAGGAAGCAAAAGAAAGGCAACATGAATAGCTATTGAATCAGTTACTCTAGTAATTAAGTACATTATGTCTTAATTTTTTTCTTTTTTGACTCAATCTCTCTTCCAATCATTTGCCAATTCTCTTCTTCTCTAGGTGATTGCTGATCATTGACCTTAATGGGTTTTTTCTTGATTTTGTAGATTCTAATTTGACAATTTGGTTGTGCTTTGCATGTCTTTAGCAAAAACATTAGCCTCTTTAATTGTTTTGGCTCCTTGCTTTTTGGGTTTTCCCTTTGGTTGGTTTTTATTCTTATAATCATAATAATAATAATAAAGAGATATGTATATGGAATATAACTATCGTATATACTTTAATTATATTTTTGAGAATCGAATATTGTTCAATAGGGTAGGAAATGTCATTATGTTTGATTAATTGAAAAAATTCAAAAACCTAGTTTGGTTAATGTAGTTTGAATTAATATGAAAATTGGTCTTAGTTATTTTTTTTAAGTAATATTTTTTTCTATTGTTCTTTTAAATACTTTATAATTTAAAATTTTATTAACTTATGAAATAAATTATTTTTATTGAAAAAATAATTTTGATAAATTTTAGAAATTTTGATCATTTAGACTAACAATAGCAAACTTGTAAGCAATTTGACCCTAACCATTCATGTGAAGGGCATTTTGACCATTTAGTAGGGTGTCTGTGCCATTTTTTTTGTCAATATTTGTGGCTTATATAATTCTTCCATTTCTTTTCTCCCTTATTGCGGGTAGTGAAATACTTGTCCTTTTTCTTTAATCCTTGTACAAAATATTGTATTTGCATTGGTTAACCAAAACTTCAGTAACAACATTACAGGCAACAAAGGTTTAGGCCAAACTCCACTAGACTAGGAAAGCATATTCTTAAATAATTTGTAACAATTATTCTTTTTAACTACTTGTCTGGATGGGCATCATGTCCGTAACAATTACTTCAATTACAATTGCTAACCATTCACATATTTATCCTTCCAATGAAAAAGATTTTAAGAACATGAGCATAAATTAGAGAAACCAAAAACATGAATGGAACACCTTTGTTTTACTTCCTAACGAGTGCCTTTCTTAAACAAAATTCAGACACAAACATTAATTCTACTATATCAATCAACAAAGATTCCCAAAACAAAAATATATGTATAATAACAAACCCACAAAAGATATTTGGTGAAACTCATTAATTGTCTTGATGTTAATCTAGATTAGGAGTTTATTATGATAGAAGTCAGTTAAGTCAAGTCTAATTTGAATTTAACTATTTGACTAGATTTAGGTGTCGGTATTATGTGTGTGCTTCTTAGTTATTATGTGGCATTTTTATTAGATTAATAAATTTATAGTATTTCTATAATTTTCTATATGTGGTATTAGACCTATTATGCCTTATCAATGGTATTAGAGCCAATTTAATTCAAAAGCCAATGTCATGGCGAGTATTTTAGATTCAAATCAAGAGAAAATGTAGAAGTCTTACTAAAATTATCATAAAATACACTAGAGCCACCATAAAAGTTGTTGAAGTTACAAAAGTCACAAAAACTATCACTTGTCATTGTCAAAGATTCACCACTAACCACCACACTCCTTGGAAAAACTCAATGTTGTAGATCTGCAAAATACTAAAGGTTCACCACTATTTTCCACTTCAAATTTTCTTGTTGCCACTCATCATTGTTGCCCTAAACTTGACAATTTTTACTCGGAGGTCATTACTCTACCTCTTCAACTCACCAACGCATTGTTATCTCATGAGAAAAGCTTGCTCCTCCTTCTTGTCATTTTGTCAAAGTTGAGGGGTCTAATTGAAAATAAAAAATGCCCAGGGTTTAATTAAAAATAACAAAAGTTAAGGGGTAAGATTATAATACCAACATTTTTTGGGATAGATTACAAATAACAAAATTTTTGGGATACATTACAAATAATAAAAGTTTAGGGGGCTAGATCAAAAAAAGTCATGAATTTTAATATGCATGACATGATCCCTTTTTCATTCCCCATCTTAGATGGGAAAAATTACAATTGATGGTGTATGCAGATGAATGTTTTGATTGACTAAAACAAATTGTTGAGTAATGTGGAAAACGAGGTTATATAACTTATAGTAGATGCCACAAAAAGCATCAAGAGTTGCTCACTAAGAGTTATAAAAAAAGGATAAAAAGGCACTATATTTCATCCATTAAGGGGTGAATGATAAAATTTTGAGAAGATTGTAGCAATAACATCATCAAAGCAGGCAGAGGATATCTTGACGACATCATTCCAAGGTGCAAACAAAGTTAAAAATGTGAAACTCCAAACCTTATAATGTCTATTTAAACTTTTGCAAATGGAAGCTTTATAATGCGTTTTAGTTTATATAAGTAAAGTTTTTGCCCATCAAATGAGAATCTATGGAGAGTAGCCAAATGATTAGGTGAAAGTTGAAAAGATCTTGTGGAAACTTACATCACAATATAAGCATGTCATGGTTGTTATAGAAAGAGCAAATGAATTATCTCAAATGTCAGTTAATATACTAATGGTCACATTGCAAGCTTATGAATAGCACATTTAAAGCTAGTAAAGCAGGCACTTCAAAGTCATACTCCTACTCAAAGCAATTAGAGTGATCAATCAAAGTAAAAACAAGGTTCTTCTCTCAATAAGGATAAGGATGTGGTAGTAATTACTATAATAATAGAGGTTAAGGAGGTTACTATAACTATGGAGATGGTGACAATCAATATAATGATCAAAGAAGATTAGACTAATCATACAGAGGTTAGGTTTGAGGTTAAGGAACAACTGTGGTAAAGGAAGGTATGACAAATCTCATGTTGAGTGTTACTTATGTCATAAGTATGGTCATTATGCTAGTGATTGCAAGTCTCAAGAGCATAATCAAATAGCTCATTGTGCAGAAAAGGGTGATTCAGATGATGGAAATGAAGCACTTATGATGGTTACTATAGTTACTAAAATACCAAACTACAATACACAATACTTGGTTCCTTAACATTGGGTGTACCAATCATATATGTTGAAAGAAAGAGCCTTTTGTTGATCTTGATGAGTCAATCCACTCCACAATCAAGTTTACTGATAAGAGTAGTGTTTTAGTGATGGGAAAGGGGTGAATTCTTATGAAGTTGAAGAATAGGGATCATAATTACATCTTAGGTGTATTGTATGTACCAGACATGAAGAGCAACCTATTAAGTTTGGGCTAATTGCTCGACAAAGAGTGTAACATACAATTATGTGATAACTATCCCTCAATTCCTAATGGGAAAGATACACTTATTCTTTAATCCCCTTTAATGAAGAATTGGGAAATTTGAGTTGATATTGCTATCAATGTTTTTACTTGTCTTAGTGCTATTGTCAAATATGAGTCTTGGTTATGGCATCTTCATTTTAGGCATTTGAATTTTCATAGTTTAAAGTTGGTTGCACAAGGGAATATGGTAATAGGCTTATCCAAGATACATCATCCTAATGAAATTTGTGAAGCATGTATTCCTACAAAATAAAGCAAAAAACCATTTGTGACAAGGAATTGGGATGTAAGACAATCACTTTAGCTTATCAACTTTGATGATTATGGCCCAATGAGTGTTTTATCACATGGTAACAATAGGTATTTTCTTACCTTTATTGACAATTTTACAAGAAAGACATGAGTTTATTGCATGCAAAGAAAGTTTAAGATATTTGATTATTTTAAGAGGTTTAAGGCCTATGTTAAAAGATAAAGTGGGTACTATATTAAAATTCTAAAAACTAATAAAGGTGGTAGGTATATATCTAATGAGTTGAAGCACTATGATGCACATAGGGAATAAAGGATGAATTAACAATTCCCTATACCCTACAACATAACAGAGTTGTTGAAAGAAAGAGTAGATCACTCATGAATATGGCGAGAAGCTTGTTAAAGGCCAAGGGAGTTCCTAATCTATTTTGGGCAGACGCTATTTTGTGTTTTATTCACTTGTTGAATAGATCTCCAATAACAAGTATTCAAAATGTCACTCCTAAAGAAGCATGGAGTGGTTTTAAGCCTAGTGTAAGGCATCTCAAGGTGTTTGGTTCTATTATTTATACTTATGTTCCAATAGAGACAAGGACACAACTAGATGATCAAGGAGTGAAGACAATCTTTCTTGGCTACATAAAAGGAGGATATATGCTAGTAAATCTTGTGACAAAGAAGGTAATTATGAGTAAAGATATGACCTTTGCTAAAAACGAAGCTTAAAATGTTGATGCTAAGGAGCAAAATAACTCTTAAAGATGTCTAATTGCTATTTTGGGAGAAAAGGAAACTTAAGCTACAATCCCTACTATAAAATGGGAAAGTCTCACTAATTGGTGTATAGAATCCTACATTGCAAGCTCTACAAAAGAATGAGAGACCAAGGAGAAATCACCAATAATCTATTAGATTGCAAGGTTATAAGGTAATCCCTAATAATGTTATTGATGATGGTGGGGATTTCGTGCATTTTGCCATCTTTGCAGATTGTGAACTAGTGTCAATTAATAAAGTAATTCAAGATACAAAGTGGGTGAATGTCATAAATGAAGAAATCAAGGAAATTAAAAAGAATAATACATGGGAGCTTACTATTATTCCATAAGGTTAGCAAGTTATTGATGTGATGTGGGTTTTTAAGACTAAGAAAAAGTTCAATGGAGAAGTATAAAGATGTAAAGTAAGATTGATTGCAAAAAGATTTCAATAATGACTTGACTATGATTATCACAAGGTTTTCTCCCTTGTTGCTCAAATGGGAACTATTAGACTTTTAATTGTTGGGTTACATAGAATCATTGGAAAACTCATTGTATGGATGTGAAGTCATCTTTTCTTAATGGTCCTTTTGAAAAGAAAGTGTTTGTTAAGAAATCTCTAGGCTTTATGAAGAAAGGAAGTGAAGAGAAGGTGTATGAGTTGAAGAAAGCATTGTATGGCTTGAAACAAGCCCTTAGGGAATGGAACAAATACATTGATACTTGTTTTCATTTTCTAAGAGATCAAGTTGATAAAAAAGAGATTAAAATGGTTTATTGCAAGTTTGAAGATCTAGTGGCTGATATTCTCACAAAGTCGTTGAAGAATGAAGCATTAGTCAAGCTAAAGCAAATGTTGGGATTGAGAGCATCACCAAATTAAGTTAAGGGGGGACATTAAGATTAATTCATATTATGAGTTAATCCAAATTAGGAGTTTATTACAATTAAAGTTAGTCTAGTTAAGTTTAATTTGAGTTTGACTATTTAGGTAGATTTAGGTGTATGTGATTATATAAAAACATGTTATTTATATTATTATATGTGTGCTTATTATTTTATGTGTACTTCGCAATTATTGTGTAGTGTTTTTATTAAATTAATAAAATTACAATATTTCTATAATTTTCCATTAATGGTATCAAAGCTTTTGTACCCTATTACATTTGAGGCATAGGGATTAGACGATAAGGCCATAATTGGGTGTCAATTTAGAAAGTTCTTCTTCTATGTCCAAATCTAAAAGGCTCATTTGCCAAATGAGTTGGATTTTGACTTTTACTAGAACAATGTGACATGGAATTATTATAGTGAATCTAAATAAAATGTGTTAATTTTAAGTTTCTTTAAATTAAATGTATTGTCATATGCCTAAAGCCAACTAATTTAATGTGTACTTAATTTTAATAGTTATTTTACTTTTTCAAAAAAAAAAAGAAAAGAAAAAAGAAAGATAGAAAGAAAGAAATTAGTACATGTATTTAGTGGACTTTTTCTTTTTGTTAGGAAAATCATGCTCACAAAAATATCATACCATTTAATTTTTTTGCCAAATTTGAAACCAGTAACATATTTTATTATTTAATTTGCTATAAAACCTTTGCATATAAATTTTTACAGTATCATGAAATATTTTGATTTAAATGAAGAATAAAGAACTTTCTTTGAAACTGTAATACAAGTTAACACGTTAAAAGTAAATTAATGTTAATATCAGATAATTTAAACAAATAATTTTTTTTATAAAGACAATATATTTTCATTTTTTTAAAAAGGGAGGATTATATATGCATACATAAAAGGAGAGAGGGATAGGCAAGAACATTTTATCTTCTCCCTTGACATAAAATTAGATTAGTTCTTTTTAATAACTTTTCTAAAATAATTTTTTTTATATGTGGTACTTAGACACTTGTTAATTAGTTAAAACAAAGTCCTCCCCAAACCCCTTTTAGACTAATGTAAAAGTAAATTCAAAAGTCTAAGCCCATTTACTAGTTGAGCATGCCTTTTGGGAAAGGCCAAGCCTATGATACTCTCTTAAAAGTGTTTTCCATTTATAAACCAAGTCAAAGTATGCAACCATTCAAGATCTCAAGTATTACAATTGAAACACATACCAAATGCAATTCAAAACAAATGTCACACAATTAGTTTATAATTCATTACCTTCAAATGGCAAGAGTGGGTAAACAACTTTGATTAATCAAGGTCTCAAGATCTTGCCTCAGACTGAAGTTTTTTAAGAAATCCAATTGAATTTCAACAAGTTCATCCCCAAATTCTTTTGCTAAATTCATTTGTACTTACATTTGATCAACCAATTATGTTATTATCAATGTACAAATAAGCATCAAATTTCTTCAAGCTTCATTGTCAATTTGAAAATTTGTAACAACTGACAAAAAACAGCAAAATCTTTAATAAAATAAATTAGCAGTGATCGAAATTGTGAATTAATAGGATAAATTTCACAAATGATTTTTTCTTCTATATGCTTTGCTTCCCTAACTTTCTTGTCATGACTATAGTAACTCAAAGAAAAGCAAGAGAAATTAAATTGATGAGAAATTTAAATAAATTAGATTTAATACTACAAAATCAAATAAAAAGATTGCAAATTTATTTCTTCCAAACTTCAACAACTTAGTTTTCTTTCCACTTTATTACCTTCTTAAAGAATGAAGAACATGAAAGGTCAAATTCTTTAATGATAAGACATCTAGAGATTAAAACTATAGAAAGGATAAAATTCTAACATTCTTTTGAAGGTTTCCATTGCACAATTTCCAAGGAACCTGATGCAGCCTGATGTAGGCTACTCGGACGTTAGGATCGGGAGATTGACTTGCACACATGGAACAGGATGAACAGTAATTACAGTCCTGCGCAAGCTCAGGAAAATGGATGTAACTTCGTCGATACAGATCGGAATGACCTGATTCGAAAGCCAAATGAACAAAGACTTCTGAATTAACAATTTCTCTGTTTGGAGTTTTCTCAAATAAGCACTGTAGGCAGGATGAAATCGGGGTGGAAATGGACAGATGTAAATGGATAGAACAAAGGAAAAGATAGAACTTTGTTGGTTGCTCTTCCAGGCCGTCCAAGGAAGTGGATAGGGCACCGATTCTTCTAGATCGATGACTGCAACTCTTCAAGGATGCAGATTTGAAAACCTCCAACTCTTCAAGGACGGAGTGAAAACTCTTCAAGGTTTTCAGGGGTATGAACTCTTCAAGGTTCAAGATAATTGCTTAATGCAAAATTTTCATTAATCAAATTTGTCTGTCGAATACATAAAATAGATGGTCTTTTGTAGCCAAAGAAAAAGACTTGAGCAAATGAAGAGGCTAAAGAGCATTAAAGATCCTAGAAGGCATAAAACATTAAAGAACTTAGAAACTAGAAACTAGGTAAATGCTCAACGTCTTCTTGATCATCCCAAAGTATCTTTTAGCTTCCAATGTATAGGGAAAGACAAAGACTTTATTATGGCATGGACTTGCGAATGAGACTCTTGGTCTTCGGATTGTGTCCCTTCGATATCTCCTCAATTGGTCGAGCGACTTGTCGAGCTCGGATGCGGGCTGATCTCCTTGGTCGAGTAAGCTCGTCTTCGATGTGGGCGGCATTATCAATCTGGCCTGCATCATCCTCCCCTTCTTTAAAAGAATTCGTCCCCGAATTCATGTCATCATCAGAGGAATCACCAGCATAAGGTGTTAAATGCCAAACGTTGAAAACATCATGTGTTTTTATATGAGAAGGAAGCCTTAAGCGATATGCATTGGGGTTGATACACTCAAGGACTTCAAGAGACCAAGCTTTCGATCACTAAGCTTGTTATAGCTTCCAACAGGATGATGTTCTGGTGGTAAGTAAGCCCAAACAAAATCTCCTGGTTCGAAGATAACTTCACGCCGTCGCTTATCGACATCCTTTTTATAGGACTCTGTCTTGCTTTCTAACCTTTGGCGCACATCTTCATGAATTGCTCTCATCTAAGAAACAATATCTTCAACATTGCCATTAGACTTTTTAGTAAAAGGAATGGGTGTAAGATCAAGAGCAGTGTTCGGTTGTTGTCCATACACGATCATGAAAGGACTATACCCAGTCGTACGATTTACAACACAATCATATGCAAATTCGCCCTGTGACAATCGCATCTCCCAAGAGCGAGGATTTTCATCAATCAGTGTCCTCAATAGATTTCCTAAGGTTCGATTGACGACTTCAGTTTGCCCATTAGTTTGGGGATGAAATACAGTACTATATTGCAGTTTAATACCGATGTTCTTCCACAATTGTCGCCAAAAATGACTGAGAAACTTTGTGTCCTGATCAAAAGTAATAGTCTTCAGAATGCCATGCAATTTATAGACTTCCTTCAAGAATAATTCAGCAATACGCAAAGCATCCATAGTTTTGCGGCAAGGAATAAAATGCGCCATCTTTGAGAATCGATCTACAACAACATAGATGGAATCCATACCTTTGAGAGCGCGAGGTAGTCCAAGAACAAAGTGCATAGAGATATCTTCCCAAGGTGCTTGAGAGATTGGTAAGGGCAAATAAAGGCCAGCATTAGTAGTATGCCCTTTTCCAGTTTGGCAGCATCGACACCTCATCACATGTCAATGTATGTCTCGTTTCAAATGAGGCCAAAAGTACTTGGCTGAAACAAGTTGCACGGTCTTGTCACGCCCAAAATGTCCGTTGCGATGAACTTCATTGATCACCCTTTGTCGAAGTGAACAATCAGGTACACATAAACGGTTCCCTTTGAAAAGAAACCCATCACACTCAGTGAAATCAGCAAGTTTCTTTCCTTTTGCTTCGGGCAAGATTTTGGAGAAGTAAGGATCTTCATGATACAACTCTTGGAATGATTCAAATCCAAGAACTGTTGATTGCATTATGTGGAGTAAGCTCTTCTTTCTACTAAGAGCATCAGCAACCTGATTTTGAACTCCAGCATTATGTTTAATGATGAAAGTGAACTCTTGAATGTATTCAGCCCATTTTGCATGCCTGGAGTTAAGCTTTTGCTGCCCTGAAATATACTTGAGAGCTTCATGATCAGTGTACAAAACAAACTCTCGATGAATAAGATATTGCCTCTAATGTTCGAGTGTGCGAAATAGTGCATAGAACTCCAAATCATAAGTGCTATAACGAAGTTTAGCACTATTCAATTTTTTGCTAAAGAAGGCAATGGGTCGACCTCCTTGACTCAGAACTCCTCCAATACCAGTACCTGACACATCGCAATGTACTTCAAAAACAAGGTCAAAATTAGGCAATGCGAGTACCAGGGCCATGCTCAATTTTTCTTTGAGCTGCTCAAAACTTTTCTGAGCCGTACACGTCCACTCAAAGACTCTTTTCTTCATGCAAGAAGTAAGTGGGGCCACAATAGTGCTGAAATGTGCAATAAATCGTTGATAGAAAGAAGCGAGGCCATGAAAACTTCGTACCTCATGCACATTTGATGGAGTTGGCCATTCTCGAATCACCTTGATCATGGCATCATCCACTGAAATCCCCTTTGCTGAAATATGAAATCCCAAGAAAAGGATTTGCGGTACCATGAAATAGCACTTCTCGAGGGCTGCGTACAAGCGCTCCTGTCTCAACACGTGTAGTATTTCTTGAAGATGCTGCAGGTGCTCGTCAGTAGACTTGCTAAAAATAAGAATATCATCGAAATAGATCACAACAAATTTTCCCAAAAAGGGTTTGAAAATTTAGGTCATGAACCTCATGAATGTCGATGATGCATTCGACAAACCGAATGGCATGACTAGCCACTCATACAACCCATCTTTCGTTTTGAATGCCGTCTTCCATTCATTTCCAGGCTTGATTCTAATTTGGTGATATCCACCTTTCAAATCCAGCTTCGAAAAGATGATTGCACCAGAGATTTGATCCAAGAGGTCATCAAGGCGAGGAATAGGGAATTGATATTTGACAGTGATTTTGTTAATCGCTCTACTATCGACACACATCCTCCAAGTACCATTTTTCTTAGGTACCAAGAGAGCTGGAACAGCACATGGACTAAGGCTTTCTCGGATAAAACCCTTAGTCAAGAGTTCGACAACCTGTCGATGCAATTCTTCATGCTCCATTGGACTCATCCGATAATGAGCCAAATTCGGCAGGGAAGCATCGGGCATCAAATCGATTTGGTGCTGAATGTCTCTCATAAGAGGGAGACCTGCAGGTAAGTCCGTCGGGAAAACAACCTTGAATTTTTCCAAAAGTGGTCAAACTTCAAGAGGTATGGGAGAAGCAACTTCACCTGCTTTGTGAAGTAAAACATATATAATACGAACCCCTTTTAGAGCACCTTTCATATCCTTCATTGAAAGCAATGTAGGAGATGAAGACTTTTCGACAACAGGAGTTTTTAAAGGCTCCTTACTAGGTGCTAATATAATTTTCTTCCCTCCAAATTCAAAAGAATACATATTTCGATAACCATCATGAGTAGTCCGCCTATCGAATTGCCATGGTCGCCCAAGAATAACATGACTAGCATCCATCAGTAGAACATCGCACCATATTTTGTCGAAATAAACAGAACCAATGGATAGATTAACAAGGCAGCGTTTGGAAACAGTTATCTCGGTACCTTTCGACAGCCACGACATCTTGTAAGGTGTGGGGTGCGCCTTTAACTCCAACTTTAGTTTGTTCGCTGCCATTTCAGAAATTATATTCTCACAGCATCCAGAGTCAATAATCAATTGACATACCTTCCCTTTAATTGTGCAAGCGGAATGATAAATGTTGGTGCGCAGCCACCTATCTCCGGTCTCATCACAAGGAACTAGAAAGATTTTTCTCACCATCAAAAATTCACCAGAATCAGCATGCACTATTTGCTCATCACCTGCGGACTCTTCGACATCATTCACCTCTTCTTCGAGCGGATCCTCCACATGCTCATCAGAATCATTATCCACTAAGAAGGCTTTGCCGGCTTGTCGATTTTTGTTATTTTGGCAATTGCTAGCACGATGACCCAACTCACCACAAGCATAGCAACAAATATCGGACGTAGTTGGTTGCTTCAAAATGTTGGGCTGATTAGGAAACTTACTAGCAGTTTGCGTCATAACCTCAGCAACTTTGGTGATGCCGGGGGTACTCCTAGCGGGTCGATTGGTCATGATAGAGGATGGTTGCCTCCTTGAGCGAGAACGCTCTACCTTGAGTGCTCGTTGGTGTGCATCTCCTAAGTCCCAAATGTCAAGGACTTCCAGGGCATCTTGAATATGAAGTTGAAGGCCATTCAAGTACTTGCTCACAAGCATTTCCTCCGGATCTTGAATGTTGTTGCGAATCACCAACTCATTGAATTCGTTGGTGTATTGGTCCACCGTTTGCGTACCTTGTCTCAGATTTTGGTACCGTTGATAGAGCTCTCTCTTGTATCCCTTAGGTAGGAAATACTTTTGGATCTTGTCTTCCATCTTCCTCCATGAGGTAATTGGCGCTTTGCCAACAGATTGGCGAGTTTGCTTCTCACGCCTCCACCAAGCGATGGCTTTACCTCTAAATTGCATAGCGATGATCCCGACTCGACGATCCTCAGGAACATTTTGATGCTCAAACACTTCATTAACAAGTGTTAGCCAGTCAACAATTTCTTCAGGAGATTTATTACCTGAGAATTCTGGGATATCCTTTTTAACTTCTTTTTCCCACTCTGGTTCACGAATGTTTTGCTCGTGATGTCGAACATTCCTCCGATTGCAAAATGGTCGAACATTCTCCGAAGATGAAGAGTCACCATTGTAATCTTCGGTCCTGGAACAAGGTGGTCAATTGTTTCTTTCCACCCTCAGACGCTCAACTTCCCGCGTCAACTCATCAATTTGTTGTTGCATATGTTGCTGCAAATTGTCAGTGAGCATATGCACTTCATTCAGTGGGATGGTTCTGCCTCCACGACGTCTAGCTTGTCTTGGTGGCATGGTTCTCTCCTCCAAAGCTCTGATACCAAATGATGCAGCCTGATGTAGGCTACTCGGACGTTAGGATCGGGAGATTGACTTGCACATGCGGAACACGATGAACAGTAATTACAGTCCTGCGCAAGCTTGGGAAAATGGATGTAACTTCGTTGATACAGATCGGAATGACCTGATTCGAAAGCAAAATGAACAAAGACTTCTGAATTAACAATTTCTCTGTTTTGAGTTTTCTCAAATAAGCACTGTAGGTAGGATGAAATTGGGGTGGAAATGGACAGATGTAAATGGATAGAACAGAGGAAAAGATAGAACTTTGTTGGTTGCTCTTCCAGGCCGTCCAAGGAAGTGGATAGGGCACCGATTCTTCTAGATCGATGACTGCAACTCTTCAAGGATGCAGATTTGAAAATCTCTGACTCTTCAAGAACGGAGTGAAAACTCTTCAAGGTTTTCAGGGGTACGAACTCTTCAAGGTTCAATATAATTGTTTAATGCAAAATTTTTATTAATCAAATTTGTCTGTCGAATACATAAAATAGATGGTCTTTTGTAGCCAAAGAAAAAGACTCGAGCAAATGAAGAGGCTAAAGAGCATTAAAAGATCCTAGAAGGCATAAAACATTAAAGAACTTAGAAACTAGAAACTAGGTAAATGCTCAACGTCTTCTTGATCATCCCAAAGTATCTTTTAGGCTTCCAATGTATAGGGAAAGACAAGGACTTTATTATGGCATGGACTTGCGAATGAGACTCTTGGTCTTCGGATTGTGTCCCTTCGATATCTCCTCGATTGGTCGAGCAACTTGTTGAGCTCGGATGTGGGCTGATCTCCTTGGTCGAGTAAGCTCGTCTTCGATGCGGGCGGCATTATCAATCTGGCCTGCATCAGAACCAAAATAGAAAAGTGGCACATGATGAATAGAAAACACTTCAAACTCAAGCAAGTATGGAACTAAACATAGGTGTAAGGTTTTAAGAACCAAACTAATCATTGAATTGGAAAGTTCAACAATGTAAAATTCAACTAGTAAAATTAGTATTTAATATTAAATAAATTTAAAAAATTATATATATATATATATATAATATATATATTAATAGAAGTATTAAAGTCAAATTTTTAATACAAACAAAAAATATCTAAAAAAATGTATGATAATTTAAAATATATATATATAAATACTTCTTAAAGTTTATATATGTCAAAATTTTAAAATAATAACATAATTATGGTTGAATTTCATCATTGCTTGCCATTTTAACTATAAGATCATTCTCACTTCCAATATAATGTGTAACACCAATGCAACAAATAACATCAAATCAATCCACATCAATCATATCTAAATGAACACCTTTTCTTGATTAACAACATTAGAGCTAGGATATGGACTATCTTCAAAGAGAGCTCTCTCCAGTTTTGCATAATCAAGCTTTAGGGACAACTCTTCTTCTTCAATCCAAAAGTCTATCTTGTAAATGCATTCATAATCAATGAGATCATAAGTTCTCTTTTTTGAATTCAGCTTATAAAAGTGGACATGAAAAACTGAATTAAGTAAGTATTGTAACTTAAAAGAAAAAAAAAAAAGAAAAACTAAACATATTCACATAAATACCAATTACCTATTATTTAATCTCAAATTGTAAGTAACATAGATGAGATCACTAAGTTTTTTATACTCTAGTCTATTTCTTCTCTTAGTATGAATGTGGTTAAAGACACTCCAATTCCTTACATATTGAAGAAGAAGATTGACTAAGGATGCGAATAATAATTTTTTGCAAATTATGGGCATTATGCCTAAATAATCTCCACCATTCATTTGCATTCATGAAAACAAACAATTATTTGAATATTGTGACATAAAATTTATTATATAAATGAATGAAAACTAGGCTAGAGAGTTTTGGTTGAATTACAAGTAGTTTATCTACCAAAATTTCCTTCATAATCTTGATACATCTGGATTTTTTTTCATGGTAGCAATAGTATCAAAACAAATACTTTTAGTTTCAAGCAAACTAAAAAGGGCAGTCATGATTTTAGCTTCCTCATAAACAAAAGTAGGGTTAAAGAAATAAGCTGCTACGTGTAGGTCTTCCATAAGATGTTTATCCCAACGTTGCTTAATGACACTTATGAATGGCATATATTATCTTACCTTTTTCTTGAAGATGTGCTTAATTCCCTTTGCAACCCTATGCATGCCTTCATAATCATAACCCAAAAGAGGTTTTTCATCCAAATCAACAATGCATAACAACTTCATAAATGGACTAACAACCATGACAATGACCAAGCAATCATCCAAAAATTTACTAAGATAAGAGCACACACAATGTTTCCTTCCACACTCATTGCAAGCTTATGACTTGTCAAAAAATTGCTTGTTACAAAATTTTGTAAGATTTGTTTGTGATCATGGATGCTCTTCAAAGTAATAAATGTGGTTGCAAAATGAGTTGGTCCTAGATGCATAAATTCTCTCCAATCATAATTTTTTCTTAACCTTGCTAGACAATATGGATGATTATAGACAAATCTTGCAATAGTAGTAGCATGTGATGCAAGATGAACTATATGAGGCATTTTACCAATACCCTTTAAGATGAGGTTTAAGCAATGAGTAGCACAAGGAGACCAGTATATGTGCTCATATCTTTCACAAAGTAATCTTCTAGCTGCTATATAATTAGATGCATTATCCATCACAACATGAATAACATTTTAAGGCCCAACCCATTCAACAATATCTAAAAGCAAATTGCATAAATTTATGACATCTTTTACAATATCTAAGGCATCCAGAAATTTGACAAATGAAATTCCAGCAGAGTAATAAACTAAGAAATTGATGAAGATTTTATCGCTCTAATCCCTCCCACCATTTACCATAATTGTGTATCCATTTGTAATCCACTTGATCCTATAGGTTTCAATATGTAATTGACATTCTTTTTTACAATCACTTAACAAATTGACACATATATCATTATAAGATGGACCTCTATACCTAAGACTCATTGCAAGACTAACATCTAAAGCAAGTTGAAAGTATGGTGGATGAAAAGCATTGAATGGAATACAAGCATAAAAAACCACCTTACCTAAGCAATGTTAGCCCTTTGCACAACTTCTTTACCAACCAAGACATTCTTTAAACTAGGTTGCTCCAGGAGTTGTCTTTGGACCAAAATATGTATCAATTCCATGATTGGCTTTTCTTTTTCCCTCATCTTGCATTAATTTTCATCCTTTTGACACTTTTATTCCTATCACCTCATCTTCTTTCTCCTCCAACTCAATATCATAAGGATCATCACCAAAGCTATAGTCTCTAGCCTCTTTAGCTTATTTTTTCTTTTCAAATGCTTATTTAAGAACTCAAGCACCCTTGTTTGAACATCATATGGAACTTTTTTGCATGGGACTATTTGACCTTTGATTTCAACAAGATGTTGTTTCATTCTATGAATTCCCCTAGATTTGAAATAACTACTACAATAAAGATAAGTATAGCTGGATTTAGCTTTACCATTAGAGCCAAACTCAACCCTTTCAAAAAAAACATGCCAAAGTTGGATCATTCCTTTGATGAAGGGATTGAGTACCAGGTGTGGAATCCATAGATTGGTTTTCAAATGATTGAGATGGGATATTGCAACTGTCCATTGTAAAACTTGATAGCAAGAGAATGTCCTATCATAGCAGAAGGCGAGGTAGTAGGAGTTGTTAATAACTGCTAAAATATTAAAAGAGAGTGTCATAATAATACAAGTCTTCAAGAAGAAAATATGGAGGCCAATAAGCTAAAGTAGCAAGATTAATTCCAAGAATTTTGTAGGAGAATGTTGCTTAATTAATGAAATTGAATTTTTGATGTTCCAAACAATAAGATTGATACAGAGAAAACATGCTACTAACATCACAATAGTGAAGGTGTGTTGACAATAGCAAGTGACAAGTGATGAATGTAAATATATATCTTACCGATTTACGAAGCAAGACTTTGGCTTTGTATTGCAATATGCCCAAAATTATTTTAATTATTAGTGTCTCACATTAATTGGGGACCAATTTTCCTAGGCATGTTTAAGAGACCAAAAGAACTATTATTCAAGCAAAACAATGCCTTTCTTTAAGCTAGTCATCAATACCAACTTCCTATTTGAATTTATCGAGAGGGCTTTTTGCTTGGAATGTTAAGATGGGGTAGCTATTTATAACATTTGTTTTAGAGTTTCACATTCTGCCGCTTACCTATATTTCTATTTCATAATATCATTAATGACCATTTAAGCATCTATATGATCTTAATCCAATCCACATGGCTAAACATTTTTAATAGTCCAATTATCTGATTGTTCCCATTACAATGATAGTAATAATCATGTTTTGGCAACTACGAAATCTTGTTGTTAAATGTAGCCTTTTTCTAATAATTTATCTAAGTTTGATAACCACCATCAATAACTGCAATGGGAATCCAAAACCTTGGAGCCATGCACAATTTTTACCTAGAACGACAATAGGAGGAGAGATAGCAAAAGGGGTAGCAGGAAGCATGGTAGGCACAATGGTAGGCATAATAGGCACAGTGGCAGACACAATGATCCTGGGATCAAGTGGGCATGTCAGGCATGGTGGCAAGTGCATATTGGGCAATGAGGTGATTTAAAGGAACAAGAGGCTTGGTGTAAGGCAACAAGACATAAGGAATGGTAGGTGGGTCATCAGGCAAGTTGGGATTTAGAGGAGCAACAATAGGCATGGCAGGTGTGGTGGCAAGCGATGACATGACGATCAAGCGAGGAGGCAATTTAGAGGAGTAGGAGGCTTTGGGCAAGGCAACGAGACGTAGGCAATGGTGGGTGGGTCATCAGGTAAGCTAGGATTTAGAGGAGCAACAATAGGTATGGTAGGCATAGTGGTAGGTGTGGCAATCAGGCAATAAGGAGGAGTAAAAGGCTTGGGGCAGGGTAGCAGGACGTAGGAAGTGGTCCATCAGGCAAATTTGGGCTGCTTTTTGTTTAACAAATCCCTTTTTAAAAAAAAAAATAATCTGAACAGATCAACTTGGGAAAACTAGGCCTAGTTCACTAGTTCCTAATTGAACCAGCTAGTTTATTGGTATTAGTTCATATTTCAACTAGTTTTAAGAAAGAACTGGACTAGACCACGGTCCAATTCCCAATTTTGCTTGTCTAATTGGGTAGCTCAATCTGGTTCTTTCAACCTCGCATAGATGTGATGAATAAGCATTAAGATTTAAAAAATATATGATTCTAAGCATCAAGAACCATAAATCAAGCCCAAAATATTTTTCCTTTCACTTCACTAGTTGTTACCTTCTGAAACAAGCAAGAACACATAAGGAGATCAGATTCTTTTAAAGATTGGATAACCTAGGAACAAAAAATTACAACAATTATCTTTTACTAACATTCTCTTGGAGGTTCCATTCCAAATTTCCACGATACCAAACAGAAAAGGCACATGAAAAAGAGAATGATAGAAATGAATAGAGAAAAGGAAAATAGAGAAAGAAAGAAAGCATTAGGGGGGGCTCCACTGAGTGTCAGATGAAGGTTTCCACAGTCAAAACAATTTAATTTGAATGGCTTTTGGTGTTTTACCACTTAGAGAGAGATGGGTTGGTGGGGGTTGGTGTCAAGGACTACTTATATAGACATTTGATGGGTCCGGGACATTGGTAGCCTTGCTTTGCTATTAAAAGTTACAAGTTTGAAGACCATTGCAACAAAATTTTGAAAATTATGAAGGATTAGGTATTTAGCTGAAAACTAGAATGATTAATTTTTATTTATTATATTAACTAATATGAAACACCAACATAACCCTTTTGTTTTTTTTTTTTTGCTCTACAAAAATTTATTGATGCGGCCTTACCCAACTAACAATACATACATTTTTGAGAAAATGACATTAATAAAAGAGTAAGTGATATTTGTTCATTATTAGTGGAGAAACCTATTTAGGTGGCCTAAATCCTTGTTTCCTAAAGTTTAATTGAGAACCGTCAAAATAAAAGTTCGAATAAATTGAAATAGTGAGGCAACAATGGTGATTTCGTTTTTCTTTCATGTTCATTTTCGAGTCAGGTAAATAAGACCACCAATTAATAGTGGGTTGTGTGGGCTACGTCAACCAACTAATGAAAAATTTAAATGGACAAAATTATTAAAACTATCAACTTTCTATGGAAAATTTGAAAATTAAAGACTCAAGTTGGAAAAATTTTATAAATTGCTACCTTATTTATAAGCTTATGCCAATTTGTTACTTACTTCCTCTACAAGACTTCTTTAATTGGCAAGGCAAGTTTCTAGTTTCTAGTTTTGGGCCCTAGCAGGAGAAAGAAAGGTGGCAGATGGGAAGTTCCCTTGCAGAGATGGGAAAAATGATAAATGGTACAAATTTTGTGGAGGGTAGGTGAAGCATTCCTATTGGCGATTCAATAGCCAGTAACTTGTGCGTAGCCATCCCCAATGGTTAGCACAACTCCAATAGGGAAATATTATGCGTAATCTAATCAGAATTCTACTCACATCACTCTAGGCCTCACAAAGACAAAAAAGAAATATATTTTTTTTTTCAAAATTTTAAATTTTCTTGTAAAAGAAATTATATTTATAAAGAATATGAAAGAATGTGTGGGGCCTAGAATGTTATGTTAAGATCATTCTGGCTGAATTCCTTCTAGATCAATCATCTAGCCACATAATAAAACTCTAACATGAAAATGGTAATCATTTATCAATTTATTTTCATTGCATGCATAATCCCACATCGCATTTTGTGTATTATTTATTTATTTATTATTATTATTATTATTATTATTATTTTGGTGTTGAGCTAAAGAGTAAAAAGTAAAGATTTATCATATATGCAAAGATCCTAACATTAGGTTATAGACATTTGCCAAAAATCACTTAATGCATCAACATGCACGTGTTTTTCTTTTCTTTTTGGCTCCTACTGACTTCCTCGATGGTTAAGTTGATAATCTTGTATGATTTACAAGCTTAAGATACTAATAATAAAAAGGGGTGGTTGGGGGGGGGGGTAAGGAGGCTTCACAGAAAATGGACTCAGCTATGGAGAATGGACCTTCAAGGCTTATGGCAAGAATTTAAGTATTCATTTGTCTTCCACCAGCATTGGACTTCTAGGCACTTGATTCTACGATGTTGAAGTGGTTACCAACATCACCAACGTTGGCTAGGCCTCCATGAACTTCAGAACTTGATCCAAGTTGACCAACTGGTGGAGGCATGTCCAGGTAGACAAGAGGGACGATAACTGATGGAAAATATGGGCCAATGGTTGGGGGGGGGGAACTATGAAAGATAAGGTCTTTGAGCCTTGATAGTAAGCAAGATATTTGAAGAGTCTTCTATCTACATTGTTCATTGAATAATACTTCAACAGTTTTGAGCTGCACATGTCCCACAAATAAATAGCGTCATCCCTCTCCAACCAAAGCCATCAAAATGACAATAATAAATAAATTCAACCCTAATTAAAAAATGTCCTAGATGCCATGATAATTGCCACCATGATTGTTACCCATCTAAGAGTGCACCAACATTTGTTGTTAGCCAAAAGTTCTACTCATAACACATGGCCACCTACATTATTGTCTTTGGATTTGCAATGCATATTAAAAAAAAAAAATCAACAATGTGTGTGTAAGAATTGAGGGTCCATCTTGACATCAGAAAGAAAACTATAGGTTTTTTGCACTTCTTGTTTATCATGAGGTTTCTAGCCTTCTACCATACCTCACTTTTATACAAAAATGCAATAAAATGATTAATTTAGATTTTAAGTTTTGTTTACCTAATCTTTTCTTAAATAAACTTATCCAATCTTATTTTGGATGTGGGATTGACATAATATGAAAAGGTTTCTTCCATGTAAAGAAACAAATATACATTTCTCTTTCAGAACAAGGGGAAAAGGAAAAAAGAAGCATCCATACAATTATTAAGGGAGTCATATTTTGTTTTACTTAATTTTCACATATTTAAGGTTTTCAAAAGTGTAATATGCATAATTTTTTAAGAGGTCATATGAATTCTTACTAAAAATTATTTTTAGTTTATAATGAAGAAAATTCTAAACCCTATCTCAAAGGGTTTAAATAACTTGACCCTTGCAAGCAAGAAATGATTGGTCAAATTATTTACACAAAAATGCCTTAATGTGGTTTTGCATAGAGAATTAGAATAAGCTACCACAAGGAAGGATATAAAAGCATTCTCTAACCATAATGCCTTTGGAAGCCTTGGAAATTCAAATTGTAGGAATTTTTAGAAGTGAAAAATAATGAACATAAGGCACAAGTCCAATAGCATAAAAGTTTGCAAATGCTTATGTACACACACAAAGAACAAATACAAGAGGTCATAAAAGAGAATCATATCATTTAAGAGACTAGCATGTGTCCTCCAAATTACAAGATAATATCCATGAGCCCAGGCCTTTTAAATGAAACACAAAAAAGCAAGATCACATGCATGATAGCAAGTAGGTCCATGGAGGAGACTCAGGTGCATCATAACATGTACTATGCCTGTGATACTAATTGGTTCTTTTTCTTCATGTTTCGAGTTGTCCTTGGGCTAAAAAATAATAAAAAAGAAACATAACAACACACAATTTACTAATTTACTAATTTAGTTTACTTCCAAAGCTTCCATAATGACATGTTCTTCTTAGTTTCCTTCTTCATCACCTTTGCTATTACCATCTCAAAATCTTCTTGTGTTACATGGACCCTCCTCTCTCTTGAAGCAAACATACCCACCTCCATACACATAGCCTACAAAAGTAGAGCAAGATACAAATAGACATTAAACAAGTAAGCATTCCTCTATTTCCATTGACAGTTTTCCTTGGACCAACCACCCCCCTCCCCTACCTCCTAACCCTTATTTCTCTCACTTTCACACCAACCCAACATAAAGACACATTAATCAGCCATTTCTTAAACTCAAAAGAGGTGCATAGATTACAACAAATATAAGTTTAACAAATCTTAAAACCATTCCAACCACAAAAAACAAGAGCTTTACAAACTCATCTCTCTTTTTTGACAAATAATTAGCCTTCAGAACTCATATTCATCTAGTTTTTGGTATTATTTGATAATGTTTAATAAATTTGCTAGGCAAGGTACCAACTCATTATAACAAATTCAAAGTGCATCACTATGCTAGTTTGAGACAGCTCTCCAAAATGCATAAATTGAGTGTTAAGTTGAAAATATTCAAAGCAAAAATAAAAAAATACCTTGAGTTTGGCACCAGATGCACCATTCATCTTCTTTATAATCTTCTTCAGATCAATACCATGCATTAAGTTCATTTTTCTTGAATGAATTTTCAAGATATCCAGATGAGGCTACAAATATTGCATTCAAGGTCAATTCTTTTGCAACACCTGATAACATAAGATAAGTAAACAATATTAAAAGACACATACCTCTTCATTAGGATTGCGAAATTTAATCTTTTTGTCAATTCACCCTGGCTTAAGTAAAGCTTGATCAAGGATATCAATTTGATTTATATTATTTATGTAATTTATATAACATGCTAGTCAACTTTCAAGAGAAGTAAAAAATGACAATTTTCAATTCAAAGCCTCAAATTTTAGTAGCTAATTAATTCAAACAATTTTATCCAAATATACAATCTTTTATTATAATTTCTTGAATTTCAATAAATGATTACTCCAAATGTAATAAAAAATGAATAGACCCTCTTTGATAACAAATGACCAATATGGGTAATTGCATTTTCTAATCTAATTATTATTCAAATTTAACAACTTTTTTTTTTAATTTACACAATTTATGTATTAAGTTATAGAACATTTATGAAAAAGTAAAAAATATAATTTTTAAATACAAAACTCAAGATTTTAGTAAGTAAATAAATTAATCCAAATTTTAATCAAATTTATTGTCTTTTACGACAATATCTACATTTTGAGTAAAAGGTAATTCTAAATTCACTAAAAAGTAAAATATACCATATTAAAATAAAAAAATGATTGATTTAACTAATTACTTTTTTATTCTAACCATTATTTAAATTTAAATTCTTTTTATTTTATTTATACAATTTAAGTAACATATTAGTCAACATTCAAGAAAAGTAAAAAGTGATATTTTTTCAATACAAAATCTTAAATTTTAGTAGCTTCTTCAATCAAACCAAATATTATTCAAATTTGAAATTTTTTTTATTATAATTTTCTTAATTTTAATAAAATGTTATTCTAAATTCAGCAAAAAGTAAAATATGTCTTATTTGAATAAAAAACAACTAATTTAAATAATTTATTTTTTTATTCTAATTGCTTTTTAAATTTAACATATTTTTATATAATTTATACAATTAAAATATTAGGTTACTCAATAATCATGGAAAAGCAAAAAATGATATTTTTTAATACAAAATACAAAATTTTAATAACTATATATATTAAGTCAAATGTTATTCAAATTTAAATTTTTTATTATAATATACAATTTGAGTAAAAGATTACTCCAAATTCTCTAAAAAATAAAATAGTTCGTGTTTGAATAAAAAATAATTAATTTAATTAATTACAATTTTTTATTCTAATCATATTCAAATTTAAATTCGTTTTATATTTTTTATGAAATTTAAATAATAAATTAGTCAACATTCAGGAAAAATAAAACACAACATCTTTGAATACAAAACTTTAAATTTTAGAAGTAATTTAAATCAAACCACATGTTATTTAAGTTTACAATCTTTTCTTCTAATTTCTACAATTTTTATAAAAAGTCATTCTAAATTTACAAAAAATTATAAAATAAACCATATTTGAATAAAAAATGATTGATTTAAGTAATTTATTTTCTATTCTCATAATGATTCAAATTTAATATCTTTTTATGAAATTTATATAATTTAACTATTATGTTACTTAATATTCATTAAAAGTAAAAAATGATATTTTATAACATAAAACTCAAGATTTTAGTTACGATATAAATTAATCCAAATGTTATTCATATGTAAAGTCTTTTATTGTAATTTTTGAAATTTCAAAGTTTACTCCAAATTTACTAAAAAGTTAAATAGGTTATATTTTGAATAAAAAAATAACTAATTTAAATAACTATATTTTTTTTCTAACCATTTTTCAAATTTCAATTTTCTTTGAATTATTTATGCAATTTTAGTAATAGGTTAGTCAACATTTAAGAAAAGTAAAAAAAAATAATATTTTTGAATATAAAATTCTAAATTTTAGTATCAATTTAAATCAAATCAAATTTTATTCCAATTTATAATCTTTTATTGCAATTTCTACAAGTTTAGTAAAAATTTATTCTAAATTAACCAAAAAGTAAAGTAAACCAATTGGAATTAAAAAAAAAACAATTGATTTAAATATTCCATGTTCTATTTTAACCATTATTCTAATTTAACATCTTTTCACATAATTTATATAATTAAAGTATTAAGTTACTTAACATTCATGAAAATGTTAAAAAGAAGCATATTAAATACAAAACTCAAAATTTTAGTAACTAAATAAATCAGATACAAATGTTAGTCCAATTTAAAGTCTTTTATTATAATTTCTAAAATTTTAGTAAAAAGTTAGTCCAAAATTACTAAAAAGTAAAATAACTTATATTTGAATAGGAAAATGATTGATTTAAGTAATTAAATTTTTTATTCTGACCATTATTTAAATTTAAATTCTTTTTATATTATTTATATAATTTATGTAACATGCAGTCAACTTTCAAGAGAAATAAAAAATAAAAATATTCAATTTAAAGCCCCAAATTTTAATAGCTACTTAAATCAATCCAAAATTTATCCAAATGTACAATTTTTCATGGTAATTTCTTGAATTTCAATAAATGGTTATTGTAAATTCACTAAAAAGTGAAATATACCCTATTTTATAACAACTTAGCAATATGAGTAATTGCATTTTCTAATCTACACAATTTTTTTTCTTAATTTACACAACTTAGGTATTAAGTTATAAAACATTCAGGGAAAAGTAAAAAATAAATAAATAAAATACAAAATTTAAGATTTTAGTAACTATATAAATCAATTCAAATTTTAAACAAATTTAATGTATTTTACTATAATAGCTAAAATTCAAATAAAAGGTAAATTCAAATTCACTAAAAAGTAAAATAGGTCATATTATAATAAAAAAATGACTGATTTAAATAATTACCTTTTTATTTTACCCATTATTCAAATTTAAATTTTTTTATATTATTTATGCAATTTAAATAACATATTAGTTAATATTCAAGAAAAGTAAAAAACGATATTTTTGAATACAAAACCTTAAATTTTAGTAGATTCTTCAATTAAGCAAAATATTATTCAAATTTACAATTTTTTACTGTAATTTTTATAAAATGTTATTATGAATTCACCAAAAAGTAAAATAACACCTATTTGAATAAAAAAACAACTAATTTGAGTAATTTATTTTTATTCTAATTGTTATTCAAATTTAATATATCTTTACATAATTTATACTATTTAAGTGTTAGGATACTCAACAATCATGAAAAAGCAAAAAATGACACTTTTTAATCAAAAATATAAGATTTTAGTAATTATATAAATTAATGTAAATATTATTCAAATTTATAATATTTTCTTGGAATTTTTACCATTTTAGTAAAAAGTTATTCTAAATTCATGAAAAAGTAAAATGCACCCTATTTGAATAAAAAAAACTAATTTAAGTAATTACATTATCTAATCTAACCATTATTTAAATGTAATATAATTTTACGTAATTAACACAACTTAGGTGTTAGATTATTGAACACTCATCAAAAAGTAAAAAAAAAAAAAAAAGAATGACTTTTTTGAAGACAAAATTCAATATTTTAGTAACTATATAAATTAATCCAAATTTTATTCCAACATAAAGTATTTTATCACAATATTTACAATTTGAGTAAAAGGTTACTCCAAATTCACTAAAAAGTAAAATAAATCATATTAGAATAAAAAATAATTTATTTAAATAATTGTATTTTTTCATTCTAACTATCATTTAAATTCAAATTCTTTTTATATTATTTATGTAATATAAATAATTTGTTATATAACATTCAAGAAATTAAAAAATGACCTTCTTGAATACAAAATCTTAGATTTTAATAGTTATGTAATTCAAATTAAATGTTATTCAAATTTATAATGTTTTCTTATAATTTCTTCAATTTCAATATAATCTTTCTCTAATGTTACCAAAAATTAAAATAGACCCAATTTGAATAAAAATGGCCTACTTGAGTAATTCATATTCTATTTTAACTGTTATTTAAATTTAACATATTTTTATTTAAATTACACAATTTAAGTATTATATTACTCAACATTCTTTGAAAGTAAAAAAATGACATTTTTGAATACAAAATTTAAAATTTTAGTAATTAGATAAATCAATTTAAATATTACTCAAATTTAAAGTCTTTTGCAATAATTTTTGTAATTTCATTAAAAGATTACGCCAAATACTCTTAAAATTAAAATAAATTATATTTGAATAAAATATGATTGATTTAACTAAATGTTTTTTTTTTTACAACTATTCAAATTTAAATTCATTTTAGATTATTTATGCAATTTCAGTTACAAATTAGTTAACATTTAAGAAAAGTAAAAAGCAACATTTTTGAATAAAAACGTTAAATTTTAATAGTTACTTAAATCAAACAGAATATTATTCAAATTTAAAATTTTTTTTTAATTTATGAAATTTTAATAAAAGGTTATTGTAAATTTACCAAAAAGTAAAATTGACCATATTTGAATAAAAAATGACCAATTTGATTAATTCATCTTCTATTCTAACTATTATTCAAATTTAATATCATTTTATATAATTTATTCAATTAAAATATTTGATTGCTTGACATTCACGATAAATTAAAAAAGAACTATTTTGAATACAAAACTCAAGATTTTAGTAATTGTATAAATTAAACCAAATGTTATTCAAATTTAAAGACTTTTATTATAATTTTTGGAATTTTGAAAAAAAGGCCTCTCTAAATTCATTAGAAATTAAAATAGTTAATATTTGAATAAAAAAATAACCCATTTAAGCAATTATATTTTTTATTCTAATCATTATTGAAATTTAAAATTTTTTATGTAATTTACACAATTTAAGTAAGAGGTTAGTCCATAGTTAAGAAAAGTTAAAAACAACATTTTTTAATATAAAATTCTAAATTTTAGTAGTTATTTAAATAAAATCAAATATTATTCAAATTTATAATTTTTTATTATAATTTCTGTAATTTTATTAAAAGATTATTGTAAGTTTACCAAAAGGTAAAATAGTCCCAATTCAAATGAAAAATAGCTAATTCGAATAATTTATATTCTATTATAATTATTATTCAAATTTAATGTATTTTTACTTAATTTACACAATTTATGTTTTAGGTTACTCAACATTATTGAAAAGGAAAAAAAAATGACATTTTTAAATACAAAACTCAAAATTTAAGTGATTACATAAATCAATTTAAATGTTATTCAAATTTCAAGACTTTTAATGTAATTTTTAAATTTAGTAAAAAGTTACTTCAATTAATTAAAAAGTAAAATATATTATATTTAAATAAAATACGAATAATTTAAGTAATTGTATTTTTTTATTCTAATTATTATTTAAATTTTTGAATACAAAATCCTAAAGTTAAATTGTTACTTAAATCAAATCAAATATTATTTAAATTTATAATCTTTATTGTAATTTTTGTAACTTTAATGATAAGTTAATCCAAATTCATCAAAAAGTAAAATAAACCCTATTTGAATAAAAAAAAATATGAAACTGAGTAATTCATGTTCTATTTCTAACTTTTATGAAAATGTAAAAAATGATAATTTTTATTACAAAAGTCTATATCTTTATAATTAGATAAAATCAATTTAAATCTTATTCAAATTTAAAATTTTTTACTATAACTTTTGAAATTTTAGTAAAAAATTACTCCAAATTCACTAAAAAAAAATAGATCATATTTGGAATAAAACAAAATAGTTGATTTAACTAATTATATTTTTTATTTTAACCACTATTTAAATTCAAATTTTTTTATATTATTTACATAATTTAAGTAATAACTTAATCAACAATTAAGAAAAATAAAAAAAGATATTTTTTAATATAGAATTCTAGATTTTAATAATTATTTAAATCAAATTAAATGTTATTCAAATTTTCAATCTTTTATTGTAATTTTTTCAAATTTTGTAAAACGTTACTCTCAATCCACTAAAAAGTAAAATAAACCCTATTTGAAACAAAATAATTGATTTAAGTAATTAATATCCTATTCAAACTATTATTGAAATTTAACATCTTTTTGCTTAATTTATGTAATTTAAGTTTTGGGTTACTTAATAATCATAAAAAGTATAAAATGACATTTTTAAATACAATACTTAAGATTTTAGTAATTATATAAATCAATTCAAATGTTATTTAAATTTTAAAATCTTTAATTGTAATGACTACAATTTTAATAAATGATTACTATAAATTCACTAAAAAGTAAAAAAAAAAAAAATTATATTTGAATAAAAAGTGATTCATTTAAGTAACTACATTTTTTTTTATCCTAACCAATATTCAAATTTAAATTCTTTTTATGTTATTTATACAATTTAAGAAACAAAATAATCAACATTCAAGAAAAGTAAAAAAAATTGATATTTTTGAATACACAACCCAAATTTATTAGATAGTTAAATTAAACTAAATATTATTCAAATTTATAACCTTTGATTGTAATTTTTATAATTTCAATAAAACATTTCTTAAATTCACTAAATACTAAACATTGACTCTCTTTGAACAAAAAATGATCAATTTGATAATTTATTTTCTATTCTAATTATTATTCAAATTTAATATCATTTTACATTATTTATACAATTGAAATATTAAGTTACTTAACTTTCATGAAAAAATTAAAATGACAATTTGAATACAAAATTCAAGATGTTTGTAACTAAATAATTTAATTCAAATGTTATACAAATTTAAAGTCATTTACTGTAATTTCTATAATTTCACTAAAAAGTTACTCCAAATTAAATAAAAAGTAAAATATATTATATTTGAATTAAAAAATGACCACTTTAAGTTATTGTATATTATATTAAAGCCATTATTTAAATTTAGAATCATTTTTTATTTTTTTTTTACACAATTTATATAACATGTTAGACAACATTTATGAAATTAAAAATAACATTTTTAATACAAAATCCTAAATTTAGTAGTTATTTAAATCAAATAAAATGTTATTAAAATTTATAATTTTTTATTGTAATTTCTACAATTTCAGTAAAAATTTACTTTAAATTTAACACAAAGTAAAATAAATTTTATTTGAATAAAAAAAAATATTTAATTTGAGTAATTGTATTCTTAATCTAATTATTATTCAAATTTAATATCTTTTAACATAATATATGCAACTTAAGTATTGTTTACTCAACATTTATGAAAATGTAGAAAATGATATTTTTGAATACAAAACTTAAGATTTTAACAACTACATTTCTTATTGTAATTTTGCAATTTTGGTAAAAAGTTATTATAAATTACCAAAAGTAAAATAGACCCTATTTGGAAAAGAAAAAAAGAAAAGAACAATTTATGTAATTTAAGTATTAAATAACTCAATATTTATGAAAAAGCAACAAGGTTATTTTTAATACAAACTAAAATTTTGTAAATGTATAAAACAATTCAAATGTTATTTAAATTTAAAATCTTTTATTGTAATTTATACAATTACAATCAAAGTTATTTTAAATTTACTAAAAAGTAAAATAGATCATATATGAATAAAAGATGACACATAAGTAATTGCATTTTTTTTCTTCTAATTGTTATTTAAATTTAAATTCTTTTTATATTATTTACACAATTTATGTTGAATGTTAGTCAACATTCAAGAAACATACAAAATGAAATTTTTGAATACAAAATTATAGATTTTAGTAGTCACTTAAATCAAACAAAAAACTCTTTGATTATAATTTTAGCAATTTCAATAAAAGGTTGGTCTAAATTCAACAAAAAATAATATAGATCCTATTTGAATAAAAAATTAACCAATTTGAGTAATACATTATCTACTCTAACTATTATTCAAATTTAATAATTTTTTTACATAATTTATGCATTTTAAGTATTATATTACTTAACAATTATGAAAATGTAAACAACATTTTTTAATACAAAATCAAGATTTTTGTAACTATAAAAATGATCTAATATTATTCAATTTTAAAGTCTTTTATTTAATTTATCAATTTAGTAAAAGTTATTTCAAATTTATTAAAAAGTAAAATAAATCATATTTGAATAAAAAATATTAATTTAAATAATTATATTTTTACTCTAACAATTATTCAAATTTAAATTTTTCATTTTATTTACATAATTTATATAACAGGTTAGTCATCATTTAAAAAAAGGTAAAAAATGACATTTTTTATGGGCACTCTCTTTAACAAAATTTAAACATAGACATTTCTACTTAATAATACATCATCGATAAAGATTTCAAGCAAAAACATGTGTAATATGATGGGCCTATAGTAGATATTTGACAAAAACTCATTGATTGGAGCATAGGGATCGGATGATGAGGCCATGATGAGTGTCGATTTGGAAAGCATTTATTCTTTGTCCGAATCTAAAGGTTCATTTTGCCATTCAAGTTGGATTTTGGACCTTTACTAGAACAATGTGGGATTGAAAAATTATAGTTATTTATATAGAATGTGTTAATTTTAATTTCCTTTAAATTAAATACATTGATATATGCTAAAGCTAGCTAATTTATTGCATACATAATTTTAATAGTTATTTTATTTTTCAAAAAAAAAAAGGAAAATTCCATTAGTACATGTATTTGATGAAATTTCTCCTTTTTGTTGGGAAAATCAAACTATCAAAAATATTAGGTTATTTAATTTTTGTCAAATTGAACACAATAACTTTTTTATTATCTAATTTGATATGAAACATTTGTATATAAATTTTCATAGTATTGTGAAATATTTTAATTTTCCTAAGATTTGGTTGCTTATACTAGACACCTAGTGCGTGTTGGACTTCTCCATCTTAAAGATGGTTACAAGTGTGTGATAGGCTTAGATGTATGTAATCTGCTCAAATAATGAGTCATAGATAAATTCCCTTCAATAAGCTTGTCTAAATGAAAGTTTCAAATGACATACAAACAAATTCACTTGCTCAATCGCTTTTATAAACATCTATAAGACTAAGGTCTGCGTAACAAAAATAGATTGCATCTTTTTACCAGTCAAATGGTACAATTATAGATACAAATTATGCAAATTCAATGACTTGCTACCTTGTTCAGTTTTTCTTTAAAGGGGGAAAGCTTTGGAAATAATTATATTCATTAGGTGTAGTATAAATAAAATCTAATAAAAAAAATTAAAATAAAACATCTCATTATGAGTGTCATCATAATCTTATTCAAAATAAATAAATTATTATTATTAAAAATTGAAGTTGATAATAAAAACATAAAAATACAACAAAGACTAAGAAACCAACATTAAAATACATAAATAACATTAAAATACAAGGGGTGTAACCAACAAAGTCTAAGGAAGAAAATCATCAAAAGGACTAATAGAAGGATCTTAATGTTTTCCATAACTAGAGTTACTGCCTCCTTAGCTTTACTACATTCATCCTTAACATCATAATAATTATGTAAAATAATAATAATCAAAATTACACTAGGTGAATTTTTCAAAGACAACTGCTGCTAGATCCACAAACATTATTGTAGGGATATATGCCTTCTTTGAGGGAGAGGATCCAAACATAAGTAAATGTAAAAAATGGCAAATGTAAAATGACACATCACAAATTTTGAATTGCTAGAATCATGAAACGGAAGTGTCTTAAAAGAGCTAACATCATCCATAGAAAGAAATTGTTGAGTGGCTTAAGGATGATGGAGAGGATTAAGTAAGTGTTTCCTGTCCATCACTCCAACTCAAGACATAAATGATGTATGCAATAGAAAAACATATAATTATCTCAAACATTATCTTATACGGACAACCATATAAAGGGTGCAGATTTAAATTAACCAAGGTCAAGCAAAAATTAATGGCTAATGCAATTGTGGCTACTATACCAATGATCAACCATTTAGAGGGAAGTCTTATGCTAGAAAAAGGTATTCTTCTAGCCTACAAAATTTAAGAAGAAAGATAGATAACTAGACAAGACACCTACAAAAATTGTGAAACTTAGTTACCTATAGTGTAATCGAAGTGCATAGAAGCTATAATTTGATATTATTTATAAAAAAGGGAAAATAAAAAAAATTTGGTAGAAGAATGAGAGGATATATAAACTTCTTTCCCTTTGCAAGTCAGTTAACAATAGCTCATGAAATGAAAGTCTTTTCCTGTTTTTGTTTCAACAAGCAAAACCTAAAAATTTCTAGGTCCTATCATGCAGTGTCTCTATGAAAAAATTATTTGTTTCTCCTTACTTGTTGCGGGTTAATTATGGTTTGAAGTGGGAAATGGCCTTGAGGACAGAACAAAGAGAGCAACAATTTTTTGCATATTACCCTAGTATAAAGTACATTATTCCTTAATTTTCTTTTCTTCTCAATCTCTCTCTAAACATTTTCCAAATACTTCTTCATATGACTTGGTCATTGACTAAAGGTTGTTTTTTTTTGTAGATTTAATGAAAAATTTGCCTGCACCTTGCATGTCTTGGAAAGACATAGCTCTGTGATCTTTCAGCCTCTGCTTGGGTTTCCTTGGTTGTGCTCTTATAATAAAAATAATATATGAGAAGTAAAATAATGAAATAAATAGGGATATGTATACATAACATCGATAACTTAATTTTATTTGAAATGAACATTGTCAATAAGCTAGAATGTCATTTGTTTAATTTAAAATATTTAGTTATAAGTAATTAATATGAAAATTTGGGTTTAATTTTAAATATTGATTTATAGGTTATTAATATTTGTAATATTAAAATTTGTAGCAATGATAAATTTATTAACCCTTGCTTTAATCCTGGAGTGACTACATTGGTTGGAGAAAGTGGGATATGACCTAAGGAAGAGTGATTAGTCTGATGCAAACAACTACCAAATTTGTTGCCAAGACTCACAAAGGAATGCCATGTAGATTATATTTGACAATGACATTAGTTTCATATGCATGTACCATTCGATGCAAGCCATACAGGTGGGATCTGTTTGCAGCTACAAAGTGCTAGGTGCTTAACCTCAACAAAAAGCTTGTTAAATAGTTTGAAATTTTAGTTCAAGACTTCATCACTTGATTAATTGTGTTTTGAGGCTACAAAAGATATGTTGACCTACCAATTGTGTATAAACTGTGAATCTAATTGTAAAGAGTCTTTTGTGTACTTACATTTCAAGTTTCAGCATTTGGCATTAATCTCATGCATTTGATGACATAGGTTCGTTATAGGTAATAGTCTATGAAGTTCCCATGAAATGTTCATTATATACATGAGAGGCTTTAAGTGTGAATATGTTTTCATGTTCATAATTACCACATACAAAGTAATGAATATCCATTTACAATGATTATTGTAAGCTTGATTATAAAGGTAGCAAACATCATAATATTCCAGCAAAGAAAACTAAAATCTGAAAACAATAAAATAAATGATTAAAAACAACTTTTTCAAGAACAAAAACAAAATTTAAAAGAAAGCATCTTATAGGGCACAAGAAAAATATCTAACCTCCTATAAAAAGGGCTTAATCATACTATACAAGGCAAGTGTAAAAGTACCTTTCAATGATGCTTATAAAGATCGGAAGAGTTACCATTTCAAAAATGTATAGACAACAATCGTTCTTCTCATCTTGATTTGTAACAATACTCTAATAGATTAAACAACTATCTAGATTAGCTCTCAAAACTTTGGAATTTTGCC